>CABHPH010160731.1:18035-38017 GCA_902168325.1 Peromyscus nudipes | reverse complement strand
CCAGCAAGTGTTATTGATAAGCATTATTGGAGATTTGTTAGTGCATGTAAGTGTGTTACACAATCATGTGTCAGGCAGTGCAACAAATGTGTTTTCAAAAGCATCAGCATAAACCCAATCAAATCCCTTGTGCTGGAGTAAACCAGCTATAATATCATAGGGGAAAGTGGAACATTTGTCAGCTCCATTATAATCTTCTAGGTGTGTGTGTGCGCGCGCGTGCGTGTGTGTGTGTGTGTGTGTGTGTGTGTGTGTGTGTGTGTGTGCGTGCGTGTGTGTGTGTTGTTGTTGTTGCTGCTGCTGCTGCTGCTTTGGGATAGGATATCTTGTAGCTTGGGCTGGCTACAAATTCACTATGTATTCGGTGATGACCTTGAACTTCTGAGGCCACTGCTTTTGCCTTTCAAGTCATTGAGATTGCAGGTGTAGATAATTTGGTTTATGCAGTGCTGGAGACCTAACCCAGAATTTCTGGCATGTTAGTTAGACAAGCATACTACTATCTGAGCTACGTCCATAGCCTCAGAACTAAACCTAACCTAGCATTTCTTTCATATTCAATAAGCATGCTATTAGCTGTGCTACACCCCCAGCCTCAGAACCAATATGGTTTATATTGAGTTATCACTGACTAGTATGTTTTTATGTGGTATCCATTGAATTACCCGGATGTATAAATTACATAATTGATTAATACCATGAAACAGGGCTCAACAAGAAGCTGCTTAGAGAATGAGATGTCATTATAGATGAAGCTGACACACAGCATCCTGCTTGACCTGAGTCATTGTTAATTTCCTTCAGTGGTTTTGCTCAGAAGTGACATAAAGTAATGTCTTGGAGTAAACTTATTCAGTGAAATATCAGCAAAATGAAATAGCAATATCACAGGATAATGGAGAGAGAAGGAAGTGTGAAACTCTTTTATTTTTCTGAGAAAGCATGCTGCTAATGAGTTTCTAAAACACCATTTTCCAAGGAGCTCCTGGGAACAAAAGAGCAATTTCAGGTCTTTTGCTCACTGCTGTAGGAGGGTTTCTTGATTGTGGCTTAGTGAAGACAGGGTGAAAATGGTGCCATGCGTAATTGCAGCTGATTTGTCTGCAGCTGCCAAGGTTGGAAGACGTAGGTTTGTCTTGCCATGTGACACCAGTTGTCACGGTGTGTGCTTTCTGTGCTGTGTGCTCAGAGCACAGCAGTGCAAATGCATGTGCTTCATACAAAGTGATCCTCTGAGTGTGCTAGGTACATTTGGAATGACCAGAAGACTAGAAGATACTCTAGGCAGTGGGAAATGAAGCACTCATTTGTTATCCTGGCCCTGGAGAAGCAGAGACCAGCCAATCCCTGGGACTCCGTGGTCAGTAAGCTTCGTTGAAATAGAGAGTTCCAGGCCAGTGAGGAGTCCTGTCTCAGAAAACAAGGTGGATAGCTCCAGAGGAACAAATCCAAAGGTAGTCTCTGGTCTCCATAAGCACATCACACATAGCATACATGCATACATACACACTCACACACAAGTGCAGTTATACATAAACACACACACAGAGACACACACATACATAATTGAATTCAAATAAAAATGAAATGTGCAAGATATTTTAGGCAAGAATTGGTGAGAAGAAAGAAGGAAAGAGAGAGAAAGTCACATCGACAGGCAGACAGACCAACAGAAAGAAAGTAAAGAAAGAAGGAAGGAAGAGAAGAAGGAAGGAAGGAAGAAAGAAAGAAAGAAAGAAAGAGAGAAAGAAAAGGAAAGAAAGAAAGAGAGTAAGAAAGAGAGAAAGAGAGAGAGAAAGAAAAGGAAAGAAAGAGAGGAATAATTAGACTAGGGTGTGTATTGTTTCCAAACAACATAATTTTAAAAGTCTTTGCAGAAACCTGTTTCCCAAATGTCACCACCATCCCTCACTATTGACTGAATTCCAAAACATATTTTACTTGACCTCTGTTAGCCTTTAGCATAAGGTCATCATCCAGCTGCTGCTTGGATTTTGGAAAAGAACTCTGAAGTTGTGACCAAGAAAAGTCACTTTCAGGTGCTAGGGCCATTCATCCTGGATGAATAACTGGCACATGAGGCTGTTTTTCAGGCAGCTGGACAAGCATGCCCCCCCTACAGCACAGGATACCCCATAAGAACAGAAGTTTCAATACAGGGGCTGCTGGACTGGCTGCCAGGGGTTAGTACCTTGCCACAATTCCCAGTTGGCTGCTTCAGATTAAGTGCTGCCAGTCTCCACTGGTCCTCACCATGTTCCTCTTTTCCTCATGAGTTTTGGAACTTCTCCAAAGATGTAGAGGAAGATGAGTGTGAGGCGATTGCAGAATTCTGTGCCAACATCCGTGGGCATTTACTGGGCATGCCCTGTCAAAGGCCAGGGCGTCTTAGGTAGGCTGTGATGAGTTCTCCCATTTACCTACTTGGACTCTGTGTCTCAGTAATCTTTCCATTGCTGTGATAAAATACCCTGAAAACCAATGTAAAGCACATGGATGCTTCATGTCCCAATCAACACTCTTCACCTGGAAGGGAGATGTGGCGCTTTAGAGGCTGATCCTCAGCACGTGCAACTCACAGTTTCATGCTATGAAGCACAGACTGCTGCCTGGCAGGACTGGCTGAGCCTGACAAGGTTTGCTTTTTGCTTTTTCTTTCTTTCTTTTTAAATTACTTTTTTTTTTGAGAGAGAGAGAAAGTTAGCTGAGATTTCCCTTGAGCTTCTGATCATCCTGCTTCCACCTTTGGAGTGTGGGTGTTACAAGTGTGTACTATCACACCTGGGTTCTGTGCAGTGCTGAGATCTCATTCAGGACTTGAGGGTGCAAGGCCAGTGCTCCACCAACTGAGCTACACCTTCAGATATTTTTAAATGTTAACTCACGGCTTAACTTTGTTCCCCTATTTGTTTAGACATGACCCTGAATTTTACTAGACAGAAAAAAGTAAAATAAGAAAATAAAATACTCTGTCATTGAAATTAGGGCTTATATTAATGCCATTGCTAGTTGTTCCTAAGAATCTATAAAATAGATCACTTTTAATATTATTAAAAATATCACTTTCTAGAATCTGTCTGTGAAATAAATTCATTTGGCATATGATGCTAAGTAATTATTCATGTGTCTGAGAAAGAAGCATGATTTTTCTCTTATTTTCTTGTTAATTAAACTATCTTATGGCTGAATTTTCTTTCTTTCTTTTAATACAGTTTTTGTTTGTTTGTTGAACATAAAGTTGTCTACTGATTTTGATTTCAGAGTAGAAAGGCAGTTAGGAAATAAGTGTCTCTACAGCTAGAGAGATGGCTTAGCAGTTGAAAGCACTTGTTGGTCTTTCAGAAGACCAGATTGAGTTCCCAGCATGAACATGTTGCCTCATAATATCTGTAACTCCTGTTCCAGGATATCCAACAGTCTTCTCACCTTAGCAGACAAAACATGCACATGTATTAAATAAAAACAAATAGGTCTTTAAAAATGCTGTCTCTGACAAAAGGAAAACAGTTATAAAATTTTAATTAGTGTGTGTTAATGATTTAAAATGTGTTTAGTTATTATATTTCACATATGTATATAATGCACTTTGATCATAGTTAATCTCCATTACCGTCCTTGCCATTCTCCCACTCTCATGGATTGCTCCTTCCTCTTTTCAATTAGTAGAGCTTGTACTTTCCTCTATTTTTAAAAGTTTTCTTTATTTGCGTGTATGTGTACATTCCTGTGTGCACACAGGGTCCGGACAAAGATATGAGATTCCATAAGTAGAGTAACAGAGATTTGCAGGACTTCTGGTTTGTTATGTGGGTGATGACTTGAACTCAGAAGACACAAACTCTGGCCTTCATGATTGTGAAGTAAGCATTCTTAACAGCTAAGTCGTTACTGGAGATCAAGTATTTTCTGTTTTAATTTTTTAGTGATTTATTTATTTATTGGTCGTTTGTGTGTGTGTGTGTGTGTTCGTTCATGTGTGTGTGTGCATGTTTGAGAGGGCATGCACATGCCATGATACACTTAAGGAAGACAAAGGACAACTTGGGGGTGTTAATTTTCTCCTTCCACTATCTTGGAATCACTTTTTAATCTCAGGTTGTCAGGCATGGATTTAGACGCCTGTACCTGCTGAGCTATCTCACTGACCCATGTTTCTTGTTGTTTGCTTTAATTGATCACCCAATGAACTTCATTACGTTCATTGCAGGAGCATGGATAAGGAAATACTTATATATCTGAGCAGTTGACACGGCCCCCACTAACCACAATGCCTTTCTCTTTCTCATCATTAAAGACCACTTTGAGAATCATCATGTCATACAGATTTTTGTGGCTGGAGTGTAATTTTTTCCCATAAGTATATATGAATGACTTGACATTACAGGTGAGATGACCGATTTTTCCTTACAATCATTGGAAGGAAGTGCTGAGCCCCTTTTCGCCACAGGCAGTATTTTGTCAGTTGTGTGGTTGGGAACCCTGTGTTGTTCTCTTCTGTGAGTAAACAAATTAGCTCCTGTGAGCAGAAAGATTGACCTTGTCGAGAAGAATCAGGTCTTCAAAACTCTTTATAACTTCTCATCATTCAATGTGACTGAGCACTGGGGATGGAATTAGTTAATTGACAATGCATAGACAATGCACATAAAGCTGAGCTCAGAGAGTGGCCATTCTCATTATTAGCACTCATAAAATCATTAATGTCACTTTAAATGCAGAGTGAAAGAAATGACATTCATAAAGAAACAAAAGGCAGCATTCTGTGTTTTTCTATCTGTGCAAGATTCTTCATAATGGAATGCTAATGGTGTTTGGATTTATCAGTGAGAGGAGAGAGAGGGAGTGAATAGGAAGAGGAAATGAGAAGAGAGGGAATAGCGGTGTCTGTCTGGAAATAGGGGCAAGAGGGACTGAAGAGATTCGAAGCACTGCAGAAGGCCTTCACAACAGTGGTTTTGCCCCCTGGCTTCTTGTGGGGGTCGATTCACAGGTGAGTACAGGAATAAAGTCTTCTCCATTATACTTAAAAGCTATCTGCACAAATCTATTATAGGCAACTGTACTTCAACAAGGCTGTTGAAATCTTGCTCTTCAAATGTTTTAATCTGAACTAAATAAAATTGTTACCTACAGAGTCATATGCACCACACTGTTCTGGCTGTGTACTATGTTCAGCCTTCAGGACTTCACATCATCTCTCTACCCAGGAGAAATTAAGGTCTCTAAGAGACAGCTGTCTCCTTCTTCCTTCTCCATTTTAGATTTTAGCATCCCAAGACCTTCGTCCTATGCAAACATATTTGAAGGAAATCAAAATCATATTCAACACAAAACTAATTCAGAACCAAAAAGACAGTTTTCTCCACCACCTCTCTCTCTCTCTCTCTCTCTCTCTCTCTCTCTCTCTCTCTCACACACACACACACACACACACACACACACACACACACGCACACACACATTTACAATCTCATTTCTTTTATATTTGTATGTCCGGTTTTGTTGATGTGGGTGACTGTACATCCAGAGGCAAGAGAAAAACCTTAGAATGTCATTCATCTTGCTTTTGAAGATAGTGTCTTGCACCAGCCTGGAGCCACCAAGTACACTATGCTGGCCAGGCAATGGGTCCCAGGTATATACCTGTCTCTACTTCCCCAGAACAAATTGCCAGTGACTCCATCACACCCAGAATTTTTATATGGGTGCTGGATATCAAACTCAGGTCCTCATGCTTGCAAACTCAGTACTTTACCTACTGAACCATCTTTCTGTTCATAGTACATTAATTTATTTGAATAGATATTGACAAGGCCAATCAATATGAACAAAGTTAGGTGGCTTTATTGGTAGAGAGCACAATGGATGAAGAGAAGATGGTGATGAGCAGTGACAAACATGGGTGATGTGTTCCCCGATCCTCCCTGCTCACACATTATATATGTATTACACACTCCTCTGCTTGTTCATTTGTGCAGCACACATGTTTAATAAGTACTGCGAGCATGACCTGGAAGTTCTGTCATGATTCATATGCAAGAGCCATGAATCCCTTCTCCTTCTGGTCTCATAGTAAAGAGGGACACACCAAACAGACACCCACTTTGAGTACTGTGTTAGAAAACACACAAACCTTCTGGTAAAACCCTAACCTCACATCCTGTCTCCCTGACTGATTCTTAGTGTGCACATTGGTGTACATTTATGATCGGCAATTTTGCTTTACATTCTTAATGTTTACAGAACATATTATATGTAAGCTTCAGAAATCAGAAGGACAAGCCTTTTCTAAGAGTCTAGTCTTGCTATTCAGGGTTGAAACGTGCCCTGCTTTGAGTCTTCACTCCTGTTTTACTATAAAATGTGTGTGGTTTTATACATTTTTTAAGTTATTTGACTATTTTTCAGGAAGACTTGTGGTTTCATTAAACTGCTGTTTATCCTATGATTCCAGTATCTGTTTTAAAGCTTATTGGCAAACAAATTATGAAAGTAAGCAAAGTCCATTTGTTTTTTGGTTTTGTTTTTTTTAAATATATACTAGGTTGGCAAAATGGCTCAGCAGATAAAGGCATTTGCCACCCAAGCCTGATGACCTGATTTCAATGCCCAGGACCCACCTAGTGGAGGGAGAAATGATTCCTCCAAGTTGTCCTCTGGCTTCCATATATGCTGTGGCATGTCCCACCCATACAAATAAATACATAACTTGAATATATTACAAATATTCAAGTAATCATTTTGTTTTTAATTTAACAAGATTTTTTGACTATGGTCCAAAGATGCGATCGTTTCAGAGACCTGCATGATGTCAGCAGGAGGAGGCAGCGAACCATAACCCCAGAGCCCCGAGGTTTCAAAGTTACTTTCTTCAGTAGTGCTGGTGTTAGAAATATTTTTCGTCCCCACACTGATTTCACTAGAGGTCTCTGAGTCACTCTCCATACAGGGATTATAATATTGACTTTTTTTGCTTTGAGGAACAACCTTGTATTCAGAAACTTAGGAGAAACTTAAGGCTCCCTGAGAATTCCCCTGTTTGGAAGGAACAAGATCAAATCAAATCTCTCTCTTCACTATATTGCTTCCTGTTTCGGGTGAGGACTTTTGTTCTGTGCAAAGCAAGACCTGCCATAACTTCAAGAAATTCAAATGAAAAGTAAGCAGAGCAGGGCCTGCAGTGACTAGAACCTGAGTCAGGAGTGCGCATGCCTCCCCTTTAGCCCAGGCGGCTTCTCACAACTATGTATCCAAACAGCTTCTTGCGGGGGACAGCCAAGTATGACAGTCCATTCCAGAGACACCCCACAGGACGGGGAAAATGCTCTATGCTCCTTTCTGAAGACTCTAGTGATACAGAATCTGCTGCAAATAAAGGAAATTAAAAATCAATCTCAAAAACCTCCCAGTGGGGCTGTGAGACTGCGCTAAGCGCTTGCTTGGAGTGTGAGCGCGATGAACTGAGTTTGGGGCCCAGGGTGAGGGGTGTCAGTGCGATCTTATGCTCCAGGGACGTGGGGAGAGGCGAGAGACAGAGACAGGCTAATCAGAGGGCGTGCCAGTCAGTCGCTCCAGCTAATCAAAGAGTTCCAGCCTGAATGAGAGACCTTGTCTCAAAAAATAAGGTAGTGGGACTGGAGAGACGACTAATGATTAAGAGCACTCACCGCTCTTGCAGAGACTTCAGCTCCCAGGTCCCACACGGTGACTCTCAACCATCGGTAACTCCAGCTCCTGAAGATTGAACACCCTCTTCTGAACTCTGTGGGCTCTGCTCCAACATGTGCAGGTAAAACACCCAACCACATAAAACAAAAATAAATGAATCTCAAAAATCAACACAAAGAGCAATTAAAAGAAGACTCCACTCTGATCTACACACACACACACACACACACACACACACACATGCATACACCACAAACACACACATGCATACACCACAAACACACATACACCACAGACATCACTATATATACACATGTGCACATATCCATACACCACTTCATGCATACTGCACACATACATATATCACATCACACATATAGTACTCAACACACACTAGCCCACGTACATGCATAGCATACTCACGTGCTGGCACACACACATCACAAATACGCACATCTGTGTCCAGAATGCACCATAATACCCAGACTTGTCATCTACGCATTTTCTTTGAGTGTCCAGGCATTGTCCACACTATTTAGAATGCAGACATTTGTCTCTCATTGTCCTTGAAGTCTTTCTTAAGGGAATCATGTTAAACCTCCTTCTTCATACCACACTTCTGACTTTTATATTTCCCTCTAATACACAACACTAGGAAGTATTTGATGATTTCATTTCTTCTTTTTCTGTGGTTGCTGCTGGGGGCAAAAGCTCTATGACATTGATCTTATTCAGAAGATGCCTTATCCTGAGGCTGCTAATCAGTGCAAACCTGTCAGCTATAATCCCCTTGGAACTGCGGTTGACTTAAGGCTGGATGTGAGAAACAGAAACAGAAATTAACTCAGTGTGTGGAGGAATACTGCCTCTACCCACATCTCCCACTCAGTGGCCCACCAGTGTCCTGGGGATTGCAGTGTCATCAGTAAGTGACCCTGTATTTATGTGCTACTTTCAACTTAATTTTTCAAGTTTTCAAAGACAGAAAAATTGAGAGGAGAGAGGAAAGGGGTGGAGAAGGGAAGCAAGGAAAGAAAGGAAAAAAGAATGAAGTGATACAATATAGAAAGAATGTACCTACAGTACTGATGCTGTAAAAACAAACAAAACCAAAAATAAAACAGAAACATGTGGCTGTGACCCATAAACTAATAGGAGTCTTTTTAGAACAACCATAATTGTCAAGTAATTTTTAAAGAGATATTTAAATTTTAATTTTATGTTTGAGTGTTTTGCTCCATGTATGTGTGTGCATCGAGTGCATGCATGATGTCAGTGTATATCAGAAGAGGCATGGAATCCCCGGAACTGGATTTATGAGGGTTTGTGAGCCACCATGTATTTCACAAATCCTAAATGATCTTTTAATAAAAGCCCAGAGATAGATATTGTGGTAAATGCTGAAAGATCAGAGAGACAATGGAAAAAGTTACTAGTGAGACTTAACACCACTATGAATCCTAAGGCCAAATGGAAGGTGAGATCCTATCTCCATGAATCCTCTGACTGAATGCCTCTGAGTCCTCATCAGAAAGACTCTCGTTCCTGTCTCCTCACACCTTATATGCCTTTCTCCACCCAGCCATTTCACTTCCTATCTCAACCTTCCTAGTTCTGGGATTAATGGCATATGTGCATCAATTACTGGAGTTAAAGGTGTGTGCCACCACTGCCTGACTCTGTTTCTCTCTTAGACTGGATTAATCTTGAACTCACAGAGATCCAAATGGATCTCTGCCTCCCGAGTACTAGGATTAAAGGTGTGTGCCACTACTGCCTGACCTCTATGTTTAACTCTGTGGCTAGCTCTGTACGCTGATGTTCAGTCAAGCTTTATTTCTTAGATTACAAATATCACCACATTTCCCCTTCTTTGTCTAAAATAATAAAAAAGCTTATAACTAATATAAGAAAAACTGTATACAATAAGTACAAGTACAATAACTATATATAATATATATAGTCAATAATTACATTAACAATGTCCAGTCCATTAACATTTGACAAATTCAGAGAAAATACCCCCTTATTTATATTTTGGTGAATGCAAAGTGTTGTACTGTATTCACTTTCTATCCTAACTTGTATTACTAAGTGAAAATTATCTTTTGATGTTTTTCAAACTTATACATTTTATACTTCTTTAGTGAGTTTCTGAATTTGTTAACAAGGAAAACTATAACTGTAACTATCTAGTCTTCAACTTCCTCAGAGACTTGAAAAAGAGAATAATATTACCTAATTAAACAGGAAGTGCAGGCAAATGACTGCCAAAAATGTGACAAATGACAGAAACAGCTGGCTTCTTGATTAGTCACCCAAGGTTCCTCTGCAACATAGGGGCATCCATCTTTGGCCTACAGGCATAGAATATCTGACAGACTGACCTGTGGAGCAGGATATTATGAAGAGCCTTCCTATGTTGTCTTGGCAAGGATCAGCAATCCTTTCTTTGGTGTCTTGCTTGTCCATTTAGACAGCATACTGTCAGCAGTCGAGGCAAGGGTACTTTCTTGCCCATTGGCTAACTTTTGCCACAAAGAAAGTAAACTCCATAGGGAGTTTGTCTGATGCCCATCCTCTTCTCTGAAGTAGATTGATTACTGCCAGGAGCAGACATGTATCATTGTCATAAAAACAATCTATGTTACTAATACATCTTAATTGCCATATTCTGTAGATCTCTGAAGTGTTTGAAGGTGACTTGTCTATCTAAAATATATCTCTGTTTGACCTTGAAAACATACTTAACAGGACTATAGGTTCAATTGTATTAAGTGACTAACTACTAACCTACATTTCTTTATTATCCTAAGTAGATGATAATAACATTCAAGGGCTAGAAAAATTACACTACATTGTTAAATGAGCTGAATAGGTACAATAACTTGAACAAGAGTAGAAATATATGTACAGTATGCTCCAACAAAAATAATCTCAACTTTGTATCAGGATATACACTTTGTATACAATATACAAAAATCCAATCCAATATAAAATATTTAAAACTAATAGTTGTATTTTAAAAGTAGATTCAACAATCACTCTTTTATCTTATCATATCCATACTCTTTTTTTTTCTTTTCAGAGTAGATTCAATAATCTACCCTTTTATCCTATCATATCTATAACCTCTTTTTTTCTTTCCTTTTTTTCAAACAAGAACCCTGAATCTAATCTGCTTTGTTTAGTTTCTTTTTTCCTGACCAATACCAATAACAACTTGTAATCAACCACCAAAGCAATGACAAATAGCCTTAACTCATTGAATGACCAAAACCCACCCACCCCACGTCTTGGGATTGTGGGCCTTGTGTTCCTAAATTTACGTTCTGCTGTCTAGAGGCAAAGGCATCTTTAGGGGATCCTGAAAAGAAAATGTTGTGTTAATTGTCAAGTCCTGGTAGAGTTAGCTGTATCTTTTGTTTTCCAGTCTCTGCATAATGGGAAAGTGCAGGGATTGTCTGAAGTCCTGACTAGAGTAGTCTATGAGGCTGGATCATTTCAGCTAGCCATCTCAAAATTGTCCTGAGCAGTTTGTAGTCCAAAACCAATCTTTGGTTCATGTTTATCAGCTTAATGGCATTATCATTGTCCTGATGGAATCATCTTCTAGGGTCCCATTATCTTTTTGGAAACCTCAGAGATTGCATTAAGTCATATTATTTATTATCTGGGCAATTTTTTCCAGGTAGTTATCTCTTCTGCTTTGGATGCTTATTTGTCCAAAAGTCTTTAAATTCCTCAAGATAACCATTTTTCTGGAATGACAAAAACAAAATTCTGTCCCAATACTGACTTTGATGAGGTTCCAAATCTAATCTTTATCAATTTTGATTTATGGTTTCTCCTTAAAATTTTATTTTATTTTCTAAAAATGTTCTATCATCCACAGCAGGATTTTTTTTTACAATAGACACTAGATTCTTTAACTGTGGGAAGGAGCTTCTTCCATGATGATAGGAAAGGACTAAATGGATTTTGACATTGGGGCCTGTGAGAGGCACCTCAAGGCATTTCCCAGTTGCAAAGGCAAGGGATAACCTTGTTTGTAGCTTACTGATCTGCATTCATTAGTCCAGTGTCTGCCTTTGCCCCACCTTCTGCATAATCCAGAAGGGAGGGGCATTTTGTTGGGATTATTCTTTGAAAAGCATTGTTTCTAGGACCGCTCTGTTTACAGTCCCTTTTCAGGCGACCTTGTTTACATTACTATTTTTCTTCAGATCTCCGGAAATCACTTCTATCCAAGCATCGTCATGGTTGTAAGATTCAATATTGGTTGCATCTTGGATCCATTCCTCCAAGGGTATTAACCTTGCCTTTAACAGCCTAATATCCTTTTGCATTGTACATTAGCATTTTCAAAGCCGGAGATTCAATTATTATCTGTCTAGCTTCTGAATTTGGTATCATCTATTTACTGCTGAATTCAATCTTTATAAGAAATAAGTGAAGGTTTCTTTTGGGCCTTGTATAACTTTTGTAAATGACTCAATTTTCTTTCTTAATTCTTCAATTCTGTTCCAAGCATTCAAGGCTGCCATGTGACAAAAAACTAGCATGTGGTCATCATATAAAGATTGTCTTAGTATATCAGTATAATTGTGTTCTCCAAGAAGTTGATCTTGGGAAACTTCCATACCTCCAGCCCACTTCATTGTTCAATGGCCTTAGCTTCATGCTTCAACCAATTCCTCCACTATAACTGGGGACAAGCATTTAAGACTGCTGTAACCAAATCTCTCTAGTCTTGAGGGATAATTCTTTTACAAGTTGACCATGAGTTTAACATCTGCTTCATAAAAGGTGAACGCATATCATATGAAACTATTGCTTCTTTGAATCTCCTCAAATCTAACATTTGCACAGTAGTCCATTCAGTTCTTACACAGTCTTGGGGATATCTATCAATTGGCAGGTCTTGTGAGGTTACTGGATAAATTAAGGTTGGCAGTTTGAAAGCCTTAGGCTGTATCTCCATAACCTTACAATGCAATGCTGAAACTGGTTCTCCCTTAAATTCCTGTCTGGGTCTGAATATCCCTGTGATCTCTTTTAATAAGTTTTTCTAAGACTTGTATCTTGGCACTCATATCAACCAACTTGGCACTCATATAAATCAACTTTTTTAGAGATAAAATAAGAATGATCAAACTAATGTTTATAATTAACATTATGTCAATTCCATCTGAGTTAATTATCTTCTCATTTAATTGTTCCATTTTCTTGTGTATTATCAAACAGAGACCAAACTTCTTTCATTGTAACAGTGTTTTCCATTTTTTTTAAATGTGGGGGAAAAAACTCTCTTTTAACTAATTTCTCCCTTTAAGAAATCCCAGTTGACTCACCAAATCTGCTAACAATGATGATTCAGGTGACAATGTGACAGCAGGCTGAGGAGGGGGCCCAGAGAAGCCAAAACCTACTCGGAGAGGAAAGAAATAAAAGATCCAGCCCTCTGCAAGGGGAACCATGCAAAAGCGGCTAAAAAAATTGCTGTGTGTTCAGAGCCTGAACCTGGGCTTGGGCTTGCACTTGTGCCTGAGCCTGAGCCTGGGCCTGAGCCTGGGCATGAGCTTTTGCCTGTGGAGTCAGCTGTCTGCACAGGGAAAATGTGTGAAAGAGGCAAACTCCTCTTTGGATTTTGAAGCCCAAACGCATATGGAGTTCGCTGCGGGGAGACTGCAGCAAAGACTTAGTTGGCAGGGTAGGGACTCTGCCACATGTGGCTCTGGCCTGAGCCACAGGCAAGCGGCTTTTTTATGAATTTGTGCACAAAAGTTGGACACCAGATGTTGCATGAATCCGAAATGGTCTTTTAATAAAAACCCACAGACAGATATTGGGATAAATTCTGAAAGATCAGAGAGACAAAGGAACAAGCTGCTAGAGAAACTTCTGACATCTACCAAATCCTTAGGCCAAATGGAAGGTGAGATCCTGTCTCCATGAATCCTGTGACTTGGAGTCCTCAGCCAAAAGACTCTCCATCCTGTCTCTTCATGCCTTATATGCCTTTCTCTGCCCAGCTATTTCACTTCCTATCTCAACCTGCCTGGTTCTAGGATTAATGGAACGTGTGCTTCCCAAAAACTGAGGTTAAAGGTGTGTGCCACTAGGGCCTGGCTCTGTTTTTCTCTTAGACTGGATTAATCTCATGTAGCCCAGTGTGGCCTTTGGATCTCTGCCTCCCAAGTGCTAGGATTAAAGGTGTGTGCCACAACTACCTGGCCTCTATGTTTAACTCTCTGGCTGGCTCTGTCCTCTGATCCTCAGGCAAGCTTTATTACTTAGATTACAAATATCACCACAACTGTGTTGGTGCTGGGAATTGAATCTGAGTCTTCTACAAAAGCAGCAAGTGTTTTAAATTCTAGACCATTACTTCAGTCACCAATTAACTAATTTTTATGTAAACCAATCACTGAATCCTATGTCAGACAACAGGTACAATTTACAGAATTTCCACTTTGTTGTGGTTGATATATTGTGTACCCTAATAAACTTATCTGAGGGTCAGAGAACAGAACAGCCACTAGATTAGACATAGAGGCCAGAAAACGGTGGCATGCATGACTTTAATCATATCACTTGGGAGGCAGAGATCCTCCTGGATCTCTGTGAGTTCAAGGCCACACAAGGAACATAGCCAGGTGTGGTGGCACACACCTTTAATCCCAGCACTTGAGATCTCATGTTTTTGCTTGGGAAAGACACACACCTTTAAGCCCAGGAAGTGACGGCGGGAAGCAGAAAGGTATATAAGGTCTGAGGACCAGGAACTTTGGCTTTTTAAGCTTTGAGGCTTTCAGCAGCAGTTCAGCCTAGATCCATCCGGATGAGAACTCAGAGGCTTCCAGTTTGAGGAAGCAGGATCAGCTAAGAAGTTATTCATGTCAGGTTAGCTGTGGTTTGTTCTGTTTCTCTGATCTTTCAGTGTTCACCCCAATACCTGGCTCTGGGTTTGTTTTTTATTAATAAGACCTTTTAAGATTCATGTTACACTTTGTGTTTTCTCTTGATTGCCTTAAAGCTACAGAGAGGAAAATGGGACAATCTTATCACAGTGAAGTCAAAGGACGACCATGAAACAGGAACTCTACTGAATTTTAGAAAAGTTTTATTGCAGTTTACGTTGTTAAAAGGGGAGGGAGCTTCAGGAGACAGTTTTGAAGAACTGGTTCTCTCCTTCTACCACATGGATTGTAGGAGTTGAAATCAGGCCTCGAGGTCATGGGGCAGCACCTTTAAGAGTTGAGCTGTTCTGCTGTCACTGAGAACTCTGTTTTGGATGGACATTGCTGGCTAATGCAGTGGCTGAACACACAGAATACCACTTCTTAAATAAAGTTCAGTGAAAAACCTGTTTCAAAAGAAGGTGGTGAGCAACTGAGAAAGGAACCTAAAACATACATATGAATATGTACATGCGTTTAAAACATAAATGCATGTCCATCATTTATTTTATTGTAGAAGCATCAGAAAAGCTCGTGTGGGAAAGTCTAGCTGAATAAGTTCTAACCTATGATGTCATGATATGCCAGATATGCTATGAATCAAGCAGGCTAATAGGAAGACACTAAAATGTGCTGTTGTCTAAGAGAATATGGGAAGGGAGTGTGTGTGTGTGTGTGTGTGTGTGTGTGTGTGTGTGTTGAGCCTATTATCACCAAGGAACTCAGTAAAAACAGTCAGTGCACTACTATGCCCTCACACCTGTAACAGCTATAGTAAAGGATGTAGAAATGTGAACTGTAGGGACAAGATTTTCTCTGATGATTTCTGTGTAGTAGTTTTTATAACACATCAACTTAAAATCTATTATGCACACACACATATACACAAACATAATAATATCATTAATGGTACAGACAATTTTAAAACTCTTAAAATATAATTCAAATGAAAGAAAATCATAGTGGATGGGCCCCTAATTTCATCACTGAAGTGCTTGTCTTCAGAGCATAAGGACCTGAGTTGGAGCACCCTGAACCCACATTTAAAGTTCCATCGATGCTGCTTAGTCTTTTTTTTTTTCCAGCTAGACACAATCTAAAGTCACCTGGGAAGAAAGAACTTAGAGAAAACTCCTCTTTCATATTGGCCTGTAAGTATGTCTGTGGGGCAATTTCTTGATTCCTGGCTGATATGGGAGGGCACAAACCACATGCGATGGTCCACCCTTGAACAGGTAGGTAGGTAGGTCATCCTGGGGTTTACATGAAAGCACACTGCACAAGCCAGGAGGAGCAAGGCATTAAGACACCATGTTACTCAATAGTCTCTGTTTTAGTTTCTGCCCCATGTTCCTGCCTTGAGTTCCTGCTCTGGCCTCTCTCAATGAGGGACTGCAATGTGTAAGTCAAATGAACCCTTAGCTCCCCAAGTTGTTCTGATCAGGATATTTATTAGAGCAACAGAAAACAAACTAGAAAGTCCGGAAATGGTGGCATGAATTTGCAATCCCAGTTCTGGGGAGGCAGAGATTGCGGGATCCCTGAGTCTCAACAGCAAGCCAATCTACCCTAATAAGAATTCCCACAATGTGAGAGATGCTATCTCAAAAATAAATAAATGAATAAATAAATAGATAAATGAATGAATACAAGTATGCCTGATTAAAGAAATCTGAGGTTGATATCTGGCCTATACATACACACACACACACACACACACACACATGCACATATACACATACACACACACATGCCCTGAGAGAGAGAGAGAGAGAGAGAGAGAGAGAGAAATTGCTGTACTTCAAACCAATATTGTAACTAGTCTAGAAACAAGAAAATGTAATCTAAGTAATGTTTGAAAGGATTATTTTGTTTACATTCAGATGAAAGACAAAATGATTGTTAAGTTTAGACAAACAGTAAATCCTCTTGGGAGATTCATTTTTCTAGGAATATGTGGTTGTGGTTATGAAACTAGTTTTGTGGACCTAGTTATACATAACATACATAATTTTTACTTATACATAACGTAAGTAAAAATTACAATGAATGTGAAGACGATTATAACATGCAATAGAGATAATATCCTGTTGAGAGAGCCTTCAAGTATGGGAAAAGGAAGAGATGAGCCCAATCATGTGAGGTTGCATTGGGATTGATCTATCAATACAAAGTGAGGGTTTTACTTGGCTCCAGGTTAGGAAACAGGGATGCTGTCATATATGCATCTATCTATCTGTTAGTATTTCCTGGTTACATGGTGTTATAGAATATTATTTTAAGATGTGTTACATTTGTTTATGCTGTGAAACATTTGTTTAATGATGAAAAGATGTGTTATATTCTTTCATGTTGCATTTGTTTAACTCTGTGAAGCTGTGTTACTGTGTCTGTCTAAAACACCTGCTGGTCTAATAAAGAACTGGCCAATAGTGAGGCAAGAGTAAGAATAGGCAGGGTTGGCAGGCAGAGAGAATAAATTGAAGCAGAAATCTAGGAGTAAAAGGAGAAAGAGCAAGAATAAGGAGAAGAGAATGCTAGGGGCCAGCCATCCAGCCACACAGCCAGCCATAGAATAAGAGTGAAAGTAAGATATACAGAACTAAGAAAAGGAAAATGTCCAGAGGCCAAAGTTATATGGGATAATTTAAAGTTTAGGAAAACTGGCAAGAAACAAGCTATGCTAAGGCTAGGCATTTACAATTAATAATAATTCTCTATGTGTGATTTATTAGGAAACTGGGTGGCAGTCCCCTGAAAAAAGAGCAAAACAACCAACAACAACATGGAGCCCAGAAGCACAGCAAACCACAAGCATTAAGCACACCCAAAGGCCTTTCCTGTCCAGAAAAAGGAACCAGGATACATTAGTTACTTTTCTTGTTACTGAAAAAAAAGACATGTGATAAAAGTAATTTAAAGAAGGAAGATTTATTCTAGCTTACAGTGTGAGGATGCTCCAGAATGCTGGCTGGAGCTTAAGGCAGCTGGTTACATTGTACTATACTCAGGGAGCATAGTACCCAACCCATGAAAGGATGCTATCCACATTTAAGGTGGATCTCCCCACCTCAACTTATGCATCCTGGAAATTCCCTCACAGATGTGCCCAGGAGTTTGATGCCTTTTATTCTGACCATTTTAATCATAACACAAGGCTTCCTGGGAAAACAAATAATTTCAAATTGGGACAAGGAATATCCAAGAGCTAATCCCAAAGATTCAAGGAGAAAGACCACCAACCCAAATCATCATGGCCAAATTCATTAAAGCAAGGAATTAACTATAGCAAGCTTTTTTATTCGTGTACATGGGCAGCCTCCCATAAAGTTGGGACTTAAGAGGTCAGTACTGGCTGTGAGAAAGACAAAGTGTTTATAGCTCAGGGGTAAGAGGTTTCCAACTGGGAGATTTGGCAGGAAAAATAGACATAGTTACAGGAGCAGAGCATATTCATAACAAGTTAGTCATAAGAACTCCTGAAAAAAAGATATGATTGCAAAGCGGTTGTAACAAGGTGGTGATAACAACAGGTAGTCATAACAACCTTTAGAAATAACAACATGGTTGCCTTTTCCTGGAAGAGACAGTACAGAACCATTTGTAGTTACAGATATAGGTGGTGCATAGCACAATCCTTGAGAAACAGAGATCTAATCATAAACAGGAATGAACCTAGATAGTCTTTACTATAAGATGCTTTTAAGCCTAAGATGGAAGCAGGCTGGTTCATCACAAGTGCACTTTGAGCACACTATAAGTCAGGAATAAGGAACACCCCAAGAAGAGTGGGGCTCATCAGAATGGTAGGAGCTAGGCTGAAAGAGCTCTTAGTAGCTAACCTTAGAACATTTCACCATTAAAGCAAATAATAACTATCAGACTACAACCTTGTCAATGGAATAAAATAATTTGTGTTCATTTCCATGTCCTTTCAGATATAAAGGAGACCAGGAATAAGTAAGCATGGAACAGATGATAAAACTCCTCATAAGAGAGCAGCTTCACCCTAGTGCATGCTGGGCACTCTCTTTGGTGGATTCAGATAAAGTCCTCAGTTTATAAGAAAACTAGTGGGTGTCTGGTTAGGACCAGGGCTTTTACTTGCTTTGAAAGTATCTTCTTTCAAATAGCCCTTGACTATAATGCAATGACTAGTGACTACAGTACTGGGAAAACAGCATCTTCATGGGGAGCACTGACTGTTTCCTCTCAGTTCAGTTCACAAGACGAAAACAGTTCCACCTTTCAGACAATCCAACCAAAGTGCCTTTGCAAGTCCAGCAGGATGGCATTATGGTGGTTGTATGTATTCAGACCAAAACCTCACAGACAAAATCAATCCTGAAAAATCCTTCAGACTTTTTCTTTCAAAATCCAAGGATATTTTTAAAAATAAGTTCCCTATCCTTACAATACATCAAAATCATGGGGAAAGTTTTTCTGTATCAGCAGAGGTAAAAATCAGATTTGAAATGATTATAAATGAAGACAGAGAAATGAAGGTCAGACATAAATTGAATTTACTCAAGTATTCATCAGCAAAGTTGAAAATAATAGGACAAGAGCAACAAGGTCTGAGAAGTACTCTTCAAGTGGTCTTTATTCTGTTGTTCTGTGGACATTCAATTCTATCTTTATTGAAAAATATATTAACAATAAATAAGTTGCTGAAGTTAACCAGCTAATTGTTCATTTAGCTAATTTTTAAAATGGAGTAAATAGTAAAAGCATGAATATTGGTTAGTTTTCCTTTTATTGTCCTTCAGTAAAAACAACCTTTGGGTTGATTCCTGGGGCATGCTGGCCTACAAATCCTGTCACATCTGTGACATGCTCCCCCACCCCAAGGCCAGTGATGAAATTCCTCGTCTCACAAAATAAGATGGACAGTTCTGTAGCTGGAAGTTTTCCTGTGTCCCGGCCTGCTGGTGGTTGGGACAAATTTCTCCCACTTGCATCCCCCAAGTAAACACACAGAGGCTTGTATTAATTATAACTGCATGGCCATGGCTCAAGCTTTTTGGTAGCTAGTTCTTATATCTTAAATTAGCCCATAACTATTAATCTATGTATTGCAACATGTTCCATGGCTTTACCTGTGTCCCATTACATGTTGCTCCTTGGGCAGCTCCCTGGCATCTCTCCCTGCCTTCTTCCTGTCTCTCTCTTTGAATTCCCACCTGCCTCTAAGCTGCCTTGTCATAGGCCAAATGGCTTTATTTATCAACCAATCAGAGCAACACATATTTGCAGCATACAGAAAGACATTCCCCCATCACAATTCCTGAGGAACAACAGCTGAAGTTGACCTTTGGCCTCGACAGGCATGTGAACACACACACACACACA
>CABHPH010160730.1:26857-51671 GCA_902168325.1 Peromyscus nudipes | reverse complement strand
GCAGTCTGTTGACAATGAAGCCTGACTAATTCAGAACATGGCTGTGGACGGGCAACAGCGGCATAGCCACAAGCCTGTCAGGAACTCCTAAGCTTGTCAGTCTTTAGGTGGCCAGCCACGCTCTGAGCACCTCATGAATGTGAGAGGTGGCAGGGACAGTGGCTGACCACAGAGCACACACAGCCTTTGCAACTGGGAACTCATGAGCGCCGCCTGGCGTGGTTCCTGGCCCTGCTGGCTCCCCTCTTCTCTTCAGACCATTTGAGGGGCTTGCCCTACTTCCCAAGAGAAAAGACAGGCTGGAGGGTAGCCATTTGCTTGGGGGCCTGGAGAGAGGGGCTGCAAGGCTGAGGCTTGTGCAGATGTCTAACGAAGCATCACAGAACACGGACCTCAGGGCCCCTCGCCTGCTGCTCCCAAGGGGCTCACTTTCTCACATCCCGCTCATGGCCAGCATTCGTGGGAGGTTTCTCCGCAGTGGTGTTCCCAGTGGTGGCCTAGACCCTGTCTCATCAGGTGGATCCTACTGCTGTGGAAGGCTCTGGCTACCAACTACCATTTGTCCCGTGATGTTATAACCCTGCTCTACATAAAGTTGAAATTGCGGCCACCCAGGAAGCTCCTCCAGTCCAAGTATCAGGCCCATCTGGTCTCCCTGATGGTGAGCAGCCCCCTTGGTTTTGCCCCCAGCATGGTCACCTCAGTGACAGTAGCAGTATCCAGGGCCTCAGTGGGATCCCACGAGGACACTGTGCTGCCTCCAAAGGCCCCACCCTCAGGCCTTTATCATGGTTTTGTGGTCATTTGTGAAGGTGGGCGGTGCATTTCACCTGCTCGTGATGGATCTCCCACGCTGCATGCATGACCCTGCTAGGTGTCTGATGGACCGACCACCTGTATGCAGACCCCTGATGCTAACAGCACTTGTTTCTCCATGGGCATAGACCATAACAGAACTGAAAATCCTGTGAGCTCTCAGCAAGTGGTTCCTAGACTCAATGGAAAGTAGGAGAAAGTCTTGGCTGCCCTGGGAAGACTCAGAGACACAGTGACCAAGCACTGGGCCGTGGTTGGCTGTGGGAACAAGAGTGGCGAAGAGAGATGGAGGAGTGATGAGAGGCCCCTAGAACGATCTAGGGGAGGCAGAGGGATCCCTGAACAGAAAACATGGGGTGAGAGGTGAAGATTGCCAGCACTGATTGGGAATCGAGGCTAGCACCTGGACTTCCCCCAAGCTTTGGAAGGGCCTGACTTAGCAGTGACCCACTCATCTCTGCCCCGCTGAAAAGAGACCTTTCAGTTCAGGGAGGACCAAGTGGGGCAGTGGAATGGTACCATAGGACTGGCTAGGAGATGGTTTAGGGAGAGAGCCAGGGGACTCTATGGCCAAACACAGCCCAATCCCAAAGAAATAGGGCTGGATGGGGCCAGCCACCAGAAACTCAGGGCCAGGGACAAAACAAAAACAAAAACAAAACAACAACAACAACAACAATGGGACCAGGAGAGGCCCTCATCAAGGAGGGTCTGAGAAGGACCTCCCCGCAGGATGGGCACTTGGAGTGATCTGGCTCATGAGAAGGTGGAGCCAAGCCAAGAAAAGCACCATCAGTGGTGTGGAAGCCAAGCATTCTTGGGGCCTGAGCAAAGGCAGGAGGTCAGGGCCCAGCCCCAGAGACTGCAAGGGTTCCTGGTTCAGCCTCAGGGCTATCACAAGGATCTTCAGGGATTTATCCAAGAGGTCTGCACGGTGAGCCTCAGGGGGCCAGATGAGGACAGTGAGGCCTGGACTAGAGTGGCTTTGTAGCTGCTGTCCCTGCTCTTCTGCTCAGGGGTCCCTCTCCAGGCTTTGCTGTCCCCCACTGCAGGCACTGGGCACCATTTATGAGCTCCTCTACACCCCGGAGTACAGGAACACAGTCCGCTGGGCTTTCGCGGGGATCCTTCTGGGGCTCCTCACAGAGCTCTACTACCTGCTGGAGATGGGTCTGGTGCAGGGTATCTTTGACTACCAGGAAGACAATATAGCCTCTAAGCCCCACGGGCCCGGCAGGTGAGCCAAGATGGCTGCCGTCCCCTCCTTGTACCCACTGAGCCATGCTGACTCTGGGGGACCCAAGAAGAAAACAGTTTTGGGTGGAGTGGGGTAGAGATGGGACAGAGTACCCAACCTGATCAATAGGGAGACTCCTGAGCAAGGGGAGCCTAGTAGGTGGCAGCTAACAGGTTTCAGGCACCTGTCTTGTTCCTCCCTGCCCAGAACCTGCCTGGAAGCACTCAAGGGCCTCTTTTGGACCAACCAGTACTGGGAAGTGTTTGCTGACCTCAAGCTGACCCAGGCCTGGGAGCTCTTTGGGAAGCTGGAAACTTTCACAAGGGGAGTGACCCTTTTGGCCAGGTGAGCCCTCAGTTTGGGCACCCTCTGCCTGGGAGGGTCTAGAATGGTTAGCAGCCCAGCCCACCCTCCCTGCTCTGGACGCTGCACTCAAGACTCAGCAGTCTGGCCAGTGATGAAGCCCTCTGGGACTTTGTGTGTGCCTCTTGCATGTGATAGGGCCATGGCTCACTATAACTGCGAGGTCAAGGCTGTCTTGGGGCAGGCTCTCATCTCCCTGAAGAGCACTGAAGAGAGAGACAACATCGTGGGCATCTGCATCATCACCGAGGTCAGCCTTTCCCCAGCCACCCCGGTGAACTTCCTTCCCTTCCAGGTCTCTGACTCATTTGTCAGGTGCACTTGCTGTTGGAAGTGCTTCTTTATGTCTAACTCACGATCATGGTGCGGGGTAGACGGATTCCTTGGCAGCTGTGGTTATCAGATGGGCTGATGGTACCGACCCCTGCCCAGTTTCTCAACAGCCCAGATGCCTTCCAGTACATGTCTCGGAAGGTCATAGACAACTCCCTGAGCATGAGCCTTTCCAGCCGCAACCGGATAGTGCGAGCTATGAGCCTGCAGGGGCTGAGCAGCACTCTGATGCACCCTAATAAGGTGAGGGGGCAGGAGCTCAAGAGAGGGGTCCTCTGCCATCCCAGAAAGGTCACAGGGAAGACTAAGCACAAAGGAAGCGTCCTAAAGGGTATCTCCTTGCAAGGGCTGGTAGAGAAAGCCAATCAGGCCTGGTTGGCCCTGCTAAATTGCTTTAGACGGGGCTCTGAACTGGACCCTTTGTCTCCTCCTAGGTAAGAGTCCCTCATATGATAACCTCCCGTCGAGTACCCGACATCCTACCCTTTCGACCCTCCCAGAGCAGGGCTCTTCTGACATAGCCCTCATGACAGGGCTGGGATGCAGATGCAGATTTGGCCTATGCTAGATACATCTTGTGGTTTTATCTGCTTTATTGTCCAACCTGTAGGGGAGGTAGGGAGTGGATCTGGGAACGTTAGCTTCAGCACTCAGACCTCCTCCTCATCTGCACTGACTCAGAGATGGGCAGATACCTAACCTTGTGAGAAGGTCAGGAGCCCTAGTACCTGCCTCACTGGGGCAGCTGGCAGAAACTGGTCAAAGGTCCCACTGGAGGGTGGTGGTCTCCCTGCAGGTAACTCTGCTGAGAAGTAAGTTGGTGGAGCTGTTGGACAACTTCCTACAGCCTGAGTTCAAGGACCCTGTGGGACTGATGGAGATCATGGGCCACCTCCTACACTGTCTGGGTGTCCAGGGCATCGGGACTTTCAGCTTCAAGATTGCTCAGCACCTTCTCAGCCTGTTCACAGATGTGAGCTGGGCAGGGGGTGGAGGTAGGGCGGCAGAACAGGGCAGGGCAGGGCTGCAGATAGCAATCAGAAACCAGTACCACTCAGCATCTGCTATCTGCACCATCCCCAGAAGGCACCTAAGAATACAGATTCTGGCACAGTTGAAGTTTGTGATGGCACTGAGTTTTGCTCTCAGGCCATCAGAACCAATGATTTCATTTGAAAGCAACATGAACTCCTCACACTGTAGAACAGGGCCAAGTGACTTCAGGGGGTTGAGGTTGAGAATGAGGAAGGCTTGAACTTGGCATTGACAGTCCCAGGAAGACCACCACAATATGCCCCTGAGAGGGATTAGAAACAGGGAGATGAGAGGTAGGATAAGCCCCAGTTGGGGTAGGTAGGCAGCCAGTGGCCGCTGTACATCTGGAATTGAGGAGGAAGCAGGGGAGGCAGTTTGGGGCAGACGATGGCTCTGCCTTTCATGGACAGGAGGCTGAATCATGGCGGGGTTAGTAGAAGGAGCAATGCTGGTATTATCAGGCAGGTGCCTTAGGTGCTGGGTTCTGCACCCACCTCAACCCAAGGACAAAGGCACTGTGGTTAGTCACTGTTTATAAAAGCTGAAATGGTACAAGGAAGGAACCTCACCCAGGGTCATGAAACTAGAATGTCACAGATTTCAATAGTCAGGTCTGCCTAGGAGGAGAGGCATGATTGCTGTCAGCCCAGGGACACGCAGAGAAACCCAGAAGTGAGAAACCAGGAAGAATGAATGAATGTATCTAGGGAAGGTTGCCGAAGTTTGAAGGGGATCATGAGTGGAGCGGAGGAAATGGAGTAAATGAGAAGGCCACGTGTCTTAGTTAGGGTTTTTATTGCTATAAAGAGACACCATGACCACAGCAACTCTTATAAGGAAAACATTTTAATTGCGGGGCTAACTCACAGTGTCAGTGGTTCAGTCCACTATCATCGTGGCGGGAAGCATGGTAGCATGCAGGGAGATGAGGTATTGGAGGATTAGCTGAGAGTCCTACATCTTGCAGGCAATAGGAAGCTGACTGACTGTCACACTGATGGAAGCTTGAGCAAAAGAGACCCACAGTGACACACTTCCTCCAATAAGGCCATACCTCCTAATAGTGCTACTCCCTTTGGAGGCCATTTTCTTTCAAACCACCACACCATGGGACAAAAGAAGTCAAGGGGAGTCAGGGGCTGAGTGGACCCCGGCCTATGAGGTTAGGGACAATGTAGGCTGTCCTTGAGCTGAGCAGGGCCATAGCGAGGCAACCAGAAGTCATGGGAGAAGGCTGGCCTGTCACATGCCTGAGAATTCCATCTCCCCCAGGAAAGAGCAAAGGTACGGGAATGGGCCATCTTCCTGTTTGGGGATGTCATCCATTATGGTGGCAGGAAGTTTCATCAGAGCCTCAAGATTCTGGCTTTCCAGGCTACAGTGCCTCTGCTGTTCCACATGGCTGACCCCTGCCCAGAAGTGGCCATGGTGAGTATGCTGCAGCTCAGCTGGGACAGCCAGGAGAGCAGGGCCAAAGGAAGACCCAAGTGGTGGACTTGGAGGGCTCAGATCTCTGGAGAGCCCACCTGGGCAACAGAGATGGCTTGGTTTGGGTGTGTAGGCCAACCCAGCAGCCAGAGAAAAGGAGTGGGCTCCATCCTGGTATTTCCTCAGCCACCGCTTCAGATTCCTCACTCCCACCCATCCATCACTCCAGGCTCTTGTATAGCCTCTTCTGGCTGAAGACCTCCACTCTGCCATCCAAAATAAGCTACAGGAATCTGCCATTCCGGCTCTTTCTACCTCTGCCTTCCCCTCCCCAGCCAGTGGTGTGGCCATGTGCTGTACTGGAACACCTTACTTGTACCCTGCCTGCCTAGTGCCATGACCCCCCACTCCCCCAGAGGGACCTTGTGCAACTCCCCCTGAGGTGGCCCCGAAACACTTAGCTATATCATGAAAAGGCCTTGGGTTTTGTAGGCCATTCTCTACCTTTGCTTCTCCATGGAGCTAGCCTAGCCTCTATCCACTACTCACAGACCAAGCTTGGCATCTGCTGGCCTTGGGGACAAGCGGTCCCTGGCTTCTGAGAGTAAGGCCTCACGTTTAACAGACCTGGCCCAGGCCCATATCCACTGTGGGAAGTCAGGTCTCTTCCCAAACTTAGAATAAGTCTCCACCCCTCTGAGGCTGGTACTCCAAGCTGGTTCCTCAGAAGGAGGCCTGGGCAGCCTTTCTGGAAGCTCTGGGTGAATTGGAGCAGAGCACCCTGGGCTTAGAGAGTGGGTCACCCCACCCTGTGGTGATGCATTATTCCCTTCTAGTGCCCCCACCGACTGCATGGCCCAGGACCCTAAGAGTCCACAGATGGTACTGCTACAGAAACCTCTCCTCGGGGTCTGTCTGGGATGAGGAGGGTGATAATGGGTGGAAGCAGAGGCAGTCTATTCTCCACTTTCAGAAGGCCAAGTTTACCTTCCTGCGCTGTGCCATCCTGTTAAAATGGGAATTCCGGAAGGAGCTGTTCAGCAAGCTGGCATGGGGCCAAGGGCTGGGCGCTGCAAATGACATTTTTGTCTACATGGTAAGGTGTGAGCCCCTTTCTGGGGGAGGGCTTAGGGTCAGAGAGGTGATGGCTGTTCAGTCACCCCAGATTGTTCTGAGGGTGGGATGTGGGGTTGAGAGAGGCAGTCCTGAGGGTGTTTAAGTACTGAGGCTCTGGGCAGAGCATTTTCCCTTCATAATGGAGCTCGGGTTCTCTGAAATGGGCTGTCCAGGAAGGCTGGCAGAGTCTCCACCATGTGCCTAGAGTGTGTCCAAGGCCACCTGAATGGGGCCTCTGAGGAGGGAGTGCCCCCTCAAGTTCCAGTGCAGATTTAAGGCAGACACAGCTGAGTCTCTGAATCCAGACATGGCAGGGCCCGGGTGTGGGGAGACCAGTAGTAAATGCCACCCCTTGCCACCTAGCAACCACTTTAATCTCCGGCCCCAGGTTCTTCTGCCTTACTGGGTCTAGGCTCTCAGGGCCACAATCCCAGCCTCTTGGACAGGTCCAAAGTCACTTGGGCAAGGCAGGTCAGGCCTGTCTTCAGTCTTCAGGCCTCACTGGATCCTGGTTCGGCCACTCGGGACTGGCCTAGAATTGTGGCTGCAAAGATCTCAAGGTGGTCTTTGGGCAGCGTGGGGGCACTGAGCTCCAGGCCTGCTTACCCATTCCATGTAAGTGGTACCAGGTGCATCTTGATGGCAGTAACAATAGAAGCATGGCCTTGGCGACACCCAGGACTGCAGCCTCCAGCTGTTTCACCACGGTCCTGACTTTAAGTGTCAGGCACCACCAGGACCCAAAGTTTAAAGCACAGCAGGGAAGACAGGGAACTGGGCACTTAGAAGTGGAGAGGCCACTGAAGGTCACAGAGCAGCAGATCCTGTATATGATGCGGGTGTTTGTGTCAGGTCTGCAGCGCAGAATAGCCACACCCCAAGGGAAGTGCCCCCCAAAAACACACACACACACACACACAAAACCCTGAAGGTAATTTTGCTTCCTCAACAACAGAGAAGCAGCACGGGTACAGATGTTGCCAGTGCTGAGCCTGCCTCTCCCCCTTCATGACATGGGCCTTGCAGGGAACCCTGGTGGCTTGGGACTGTGGGACATGTGCTTTTGGTTTGTGGTGAGATGACAACCAGGCAGGGATGGACAGAGGCATGCTGGATGGTCTCCAGAGGGATGTTGGCAAGGGCCACAAACATGGGTGCTCCCAGATCCTTGTTATGGGCTCCCCTTATTGGACTAAATGAAGGACCTGGGCCGTCACCACCTGCTACCTCTCCACATCCCCTGTGGGACTGTGGTGCCTGCCCACCTCTCTTCCAGACCCTAGGCACTGGAAGTGGAGTTCAGTGTCTGGGGGTGCCTCAGGAAAGCCATGTCCCTGAAGTGAGGTGTCTCACAGACCCTCAATATGGCCACAGTCCCTCTCTTCTCTTCTCAGATAGAAAGCAACTTTGGCAACTACCAGCACTTTCTCAGTCAGGCCTTGATGTATCTGGACAGCCCCCACAAGACCCTGAAGGGGGCAGCCATGAGGTTCATTGGTAGGTACCCACTCGGCTGCTTCAAACCCCCACCCCCATGTCCCATTACCCGGGCTGCCACAGTGGACGGTCAGGTTCACATGTCCTGGGTCTACTGCAGGGGCCGTAGCTCCATGTCAGTGAGGGGGTGGGCTGCCCCTGCCGGCCAGTGCTCTCGAAGGGCAAGGGTTGCTATTGCCAACCTCCTCCTTGGCTCTCCCAGGGGCATTGCTTCAGGACTACTTCTCTGACCTCTGCTTCTACTTGACAAAGGACGACGTGATCATCCTTAAGAACTGTGAGTGAGTGGAGCCTTTGGACCCTCGGGTGGCTGAGGTCTGCCTTCCCCGGCACCTGAGGGAGCTTCCTGGTGGGAGACGCTTTTCTCGGGTGGGGGTGGGGAATCACCTTCCCCTCTAGACTGTGGGTCCCCTGGGCCCATCAGCTTCACAGCAAGCTCCTGGTGGGACCTGTGGTCTCTCCTGCAGATTTGGAGGCCCTCAGCCACGACACAGACTCCAGGACCAGAAGGTTCTACCTCAACCATTGGGATGATGTTGTAGAGCTATCCCACTACGTGATGAGCTGAGCCTGCACTTGTCCTTATTTTTGTCTTTGTTGAGTCCTATCTTTATTAAATGCCACAGAGTATCACTGGCCTCTCCCCAGACATGTGTGCAACAGGCCAAGCCAGCTCTCCCCTTAATCTCAGCTCCACAGGCTGTGGAGTGGGAAGGGTGCATGACTCAGAACACCAGAAGTTACCATAGTGTTCCACTAGGAAGCAAGAGCTGGAGACTTCAGAATAGGCGTTGCCATACCCAGACAAGAGCCTAAGTCTTGTATAATATTAGAGGGACCAGCCTTAATATTATACATCCCAGGGGCTCAGGAGAGAAAACTCAAACGGCGAGGACTATTTTCAGGAAATAGAATCTCAGCACACCGAGCTCTTTAGTACATTTGCTTTAATTTTCCTCTGAGATAAAATCCTATCTATATAGCTTCAGTTCTGTTCTCGTGCCTAGCTCCTTTCTTGCCTGATTTCTCTTTGCCTTTATCTACTGTTCCCTCTAAGTTCTATCTTAATTCTCTCGTCTTAATTCTGCATCATCTAGGTCTTTCTCATCTTGTTCTTACCCAGCTAGTACTTCTCCACCTGGATCTTCCTCATCTACTATCTCATCCACAAGTTCTCTCTGGTCAAAATCCTCCTTATCCCTCTCAGTTTTCCATCCTCAAGTTCTCTACATTCTCCCCAAGTCTCCCAGAAATCATAAGCCCAAGCAATAGCGATCCTCTGGCAGAGCAAGTTCACCAGGATTGAATTCTTTTTTTTTTTTTTTTCTTTTTTGGTTTTTTGAGACAGGGTTTCTCTGTGTAGTTTTGCACCTTTCCTGGAACTCACTTGGTAGCCCAGGCTGACCTCGAACTCCCAGAGATCCGCCTGGCTCTGCCTTCCGAGTGCAGGGATTAAAGGTGTGCACCACCACCACCCAGCTCAGGCTTGAATTCTTACGGGTCATAAAGAAAGGTAAGAATTTTCCTCAGGCAGTGACAACCAGGCTTTCTTTTACAATCCAAAATGGGAGTGGTAAAAGAGGAGGTCAACTGAGTGCTAATGACTGGTTAGTATATCCAAAAGGGGATCTATGTGCTCAGTCTACATTCCTAAGAATGTAGATAAAAAGTTAGGGGTCTATTAGTAAGGTTGTATAAGAAATGAGGGTCTCACCCTAAATTGCACAAGAAATAAAGCTATCCGCCTGACCTAGGAGACAGGTGTTGTTTCGTTTGGCCTTGGATGCTTGATAGGCATTTTAGATAAATACACTGTTAGGAGTTCTTGGAAGCACACAAGAAAATCACCTTAGGAACCAGCATATATATAAAAGCTAAAATATCACCAAGACTTCTTAAGCCATGGCTTGACCTTTGGAGAAGTCCTTGACTTTTCCGAGTAGTAGCTTTTGTGATAGTAGCTGAATTCCACTACAGTTTTCTTGGGGCTTGCAGCACCTAAGCCCCTAGGAGCCACCCTCAGCAGCCCCTTCTCCAACCCTTGTTTGCCCTCAGCCAGGTCCAGGCTGTTCCACATGCCTACCCTATTCATCTGCCTGTCCACATCCATCCTGCCCTCAGATAGGTCTTACATGAACCTGTTTAATCAACTACCTCGCTCTTGTGGCCGCTGAACCTCTCACACTTGCCCAGGACCTTTGCTTAGCTAACTCCCAGGACTTGGTGGGACTTGCAGCTTTCTGGGGACAGCCTTCCCCACCCTCAGGTTGGCTGCTTCTCTGCTGTTTGTGCTTCTCCCCTGGATACCCACTCTCTCTAGCCATGTCACCTTCTTCAAACCCATCCAGGTCCTTCAGCCATGCCCAGTGCCCTTGCCTACCACAGTGACATTAAGATACCATGGAAGCTACCAGGGTAGACTCAGGATACTCTTGGATCACAGCCACCAGTGATGGGAAATTGAGTTTACATATGTCCAGTGTCTTGGATGTGGCTCTTCAGGGGCACATAGCCTCCTAAGAGATGCTCAGAGTACTGTGACTGTTCAGGGTGGAGGTGCTGGGTCATATCAGATGCCCAAAAATCACTAGATACTCACACCTGTCAGTTACGTCCCCAAAGGGGAGGCAGCAGGATTGAGGAGTGATCAGAAGCAGGAAAGAGATGAAGAGGCTCTGGATAGCCCATAGGACCAGAACTTCCGAGTCAGTCCTAAATTCAGAGAAAACCCATCCAGCTCCTGACCCTTGATAGCAGGTAAAATCCAGGGCTACAGCTCTATCCACAACAGTGGATACTGGAATTACAGATCTCGGTGTGGCTGGAGCAGAATGGCCCCACAGACAACACTCAGACTAAGCAGCCAGAACAAGAAAAAGAAGCTGGAGGGCAGTGGGGGTCGGACAGGGGTACGCAGCTCCAGCCATGGAACACAGGCACAGGGTGAGAGAGGTGGCGGCATGTATCTGGTGGAGCAGTAATTTCTGGTCTCTGAGGGTGGGATCTGAGCTGCTGCTAGCAGGCAGGGTTATTAAGCTGGCCCGCATGGACAGGTGGGCTCTTAAAGGGCCACCAGGACCATAGTGACAGCCCACCCACACATTGGGGTGCCAGATATTGTGATATATCCATGGCAGTCTGCTTAAGGAGTATTAGGGAATTTGTTAGGCTATAAATTGAGGAGAACAACTCACTAAACAGGATAAGGAAAATTCATCACAGCGTCATCATCTGCTGATGGTTGCTTCTGTCACCCAAGTCAGTCTACACCATCCAAGCCCATGAGGGAAAGAAGAGAGTGAGATGTACATGCCCCTCAGGTCTTACACTAGCCCCAAGGCCACGCCCTAGGGGCTGGTGCCTCAAGGTCATAGGTGGAACAGGTACCCACTACAGAGCTGAGAGCAAGAGAAGGGCAGTTCATGGTCTGGGATGCCCAGGAGAGCCTGGGCTGAGGAAGGGGAAGTACATGTCCCTCCAGAGTACTAGGAACATGAGTTGGTGGGGGGTGGGCAACTTTTATAGCATGTGTGATAGATGCTCCCCACTAAAAGACAACAATATACCTTCATCTTGGGCACACTACAATAACTGTATTTTTATGTGTTGCCAGAAAATTCTAAAATCTTAAAGAAAGTTAAGACCCCCAAACAGTGAGCTGATATAAGAATGGTGAGGGAAGGTACTGAGAAATCCAGGGTCACTAGGACTGAAGAGAACATGGGGCTGGGGTTAGAAGAAAGGCTCTGGCTCCCACAGGGAAGGGAGTTGAACCCAGGCTACACTAGGTCAGGGCTCCAAAGGGTCCTCAGGGCAGTAGCACCCACCCATTCCAAGAGGCAGGGGCAGAGCTGCTCTGCAGTGAGGTGCTCATGCCCTCTTCATATAGATGACTGGGTTAAATCACAAATGGACCCATGACAGACAATTAGAGACAAAGGGTCAGAGGCCTCGCCATGGGAGCTGAGAGAGAGGTCTCAGCAGATTTCAGCTCCCAGGAACTTCAGATATCACAACGAACAGTACAGCAGTCAAAACACCCATGCACAAAACATTAGGATAAGAATCAGCACACCAGGAAGGGCTAAAAAGAATGAGATGAAATTTTGAGACTTTCTCCAAAACAGAAGAAACACACGAATTCATAATTTAAAGGAGAGCAATATACACCAAGTAACAGAAAACAATGTAAAGAAGTCAAAGTCCTGAAAATGGCTATTCCCACCCTCAGGAGTAACAGACAGCAGTGATGACGTCACTGAGAGTACCAGTGAAACTTCTTAACCGCTGCCCTGGAGTACAAACCCAAACTAACTTCTGAGAAGAAAGGCAAAAGCAATCGTTGCAGGGAGAAGTGTTTCAGCGCCCCCTTAGAAAGGGAGCCATCGGCTCTCCACATGCAGAAAACCTAACTGGCCTCGTCTCTGGGAATGCAACAGTGAAGCCAGCACCAGGATAAAATGGGCGCATGAAGAACAGCTTCCAGGGCAGCAGGATTTGCTAGAGACGATTGTCGTCCCTTGTGGGTAAAAAAGAATGTATGGCGCAAACTCCAAAAGCACAAAATATTCTAGCACTTGAAGGTTGAGGCAGGAGGATGACAAGTTTCAGGCAGCCTGAGTTACACGGCTTCATTAAGATTAAAGGCTATGACAAACCAAACAAAAAGAAGGCAGCTCACAGCAACCCAGTGTCCTGGGAAGCATCACCACAGCTGGTCATGTGTGTACTGACCGATCCATGGATGAAGCGGAGAGACATCAGCATTGGCTATGATGCTGCGATGGTTCTCCACGGGCAACTCGACTTGGAATCACCATGGAAACACACATCTGAGTGTGTCTATGAGGATGAATACAGAAAAGTTTAATAGAGGAGGGATGCCCCACCCTGAATAGGGGTCGCACTACCCTGTGACCTGGGGTTCCGGACTGAGTAAAAAGGAGCACCAGGACTCATCACCCTGCTTCCTGGCTGTGGGGACAACGTGACTGGCTAGCTGCACCACACTCCCGTCCCCGCCTTTCCCATCACAGTGAACTGTATCCCTTGGACTGTGAGACATACTAATCCCTTCCTTCCTTAAAGCTGGTTCTGTCGTGGGTCCATCACAGCAAGGAGAGAAGTAACCAGTACAGGTGGGTTACAGAACAGACAAGCCAGGACAAGCAGTACCTCCAGCAGAGAAATGGGTCAAGAGCACAGTGGGCATGGAAGACTTGGGACCTATGACCACAGGGAGAGAAGAAGTTTGGGAAAAACGAGGGGAGAGATGCCTAGAACAAGTCCCCCGATCCTTCCACGCTTCTTTGGCAAGTCAGACAGTCAGCTGATGCCTGGTGTGGGCAGGGTGGCGGTGCATCTCAGGGGACAACTGGAGTACAGCCTGACGCCACGTGACCTGATGAAGCCCACATAGCACCGTTGACCAGTGAGTTCTCCCGCCAGGCCACAGTAGGCCCGTGTGAGGATGTGTCCAACAGGAACGCTGGCGAGCGTGTGTCTGCAATAACTAGAGAAAGCGTGGGGAATGCACGCACAAAGGACCGCGGGGCAGCGAACGGGACTGGGTCCGAGAGCAAAGCATCTCTCCTGCCAGATGCAGTTGAATTTCACATTGACATCCTGGGGATCTGAGGAGGCAGGGCAGCTGGCACACTGCACAGCTGCAAAGGGCTCTGGGCTGGTCCTAGGTCTCAGTTTTTCTCTGGTATTTCAGGGCCAGTACTCAAAGGCAATCTAAAACCTAGACATCGTCATCAGGCACAGACAGACAGCTTCAAGAGCAGCCTCCTGTTTGTGGTCCAGGCGATAGAGATAGATCTTCTCTCCTTGCTGTGATGGACACATGTGCGTCTGTCTGATGCTCCAGTCTTGGGAAATCTTAAAGTAAGCTGTACCAGCACCGAAGACACAGTCCTCAGAGGCAGGAGCGGGGACTGAGGGGGCAGGGGATGCCCTTGCTTTTCTGTTTTCTCTTTGTTCCCCAGGTGCCTGATACCTTGGAGATGGCCAGTTGCACAGATGCCTCATAGAGGCAAGAATCTTAGGCCCCCATTTGGAAAGCCAGTTTTGCAACCCAAAATTACATGATCTGTAAAGAATCGGAAAACCCCCAGCAGCTTCAGGGCAAAGAACATCAGGCAAGCCAGGGTCCTGAGGGTGAATTTTCAAAGACCGAGCATGAGCAACCATGGCTCTGAGAAGCAATGCAGTGAATAGGAAGTGGAGGCTTCACAACAGAAGTGTAGAAGACAGAAGAATCGGGCAGCAGCGGGACAGAAGACAGAAGAATCAAGAAAAACAAGAACCAAACAGAGAAGACAGAGAAGAGAGAAAAAAATCAGGACAGAGGAAAGAATCAAGTAGAAAGACAAGGCAAGGAGGAAACAGAAGCGTCAAAGAAAGAAACGGGACAGAAACAGTCAAAGCCCAAGGCAGCAGAGCTGATCGGAGACAAACCCGTGGGCAGAGCCACCCCGAGTCCAGAAGGAGCCTCCTGCAGCCACCTGAGCTTGGATGAAGGGGCCAAGGCAACAGAGGGCAGCTCGGATGCTCTCATCTTCCCTCTCACACAAAAATTATCAAGCACCCACATGCTCACAGTCATCTGTAACTTTAGTTCTAGGGGATCCAACACCCTCTTTTGAACTTTGCAAGCCCTACACACATACACAGACATTCGCGCAAACAAAACACCCACATGCATAAACTAAAAGAAAAGGTCAATTTTTTTAAAATTTAAAAATAAAGTCATCAGATTGGCTTATAGGGAGCGTGGCTAACACCTGTAATTCTAGCATTAGGGCAACTGAGCCCGGAGGAGTGCCATGAGCCAAAGGTCAGCGGGGGCTACATGTTCTGTTCCCAGGTCAGCCTGGACTAAAGAATTAGATGCTGTTTCAAAACCAAAACCATCAGAATGGACATTAGAGTGTGCAAAACTAAAAACTCCTAAAATATGGTAGGAAAAAACCAGAATGACCTTGAATTGAGCAATAAGTCCTTAGGTCAACACACACACACACACACACACACACACACACACACACACACACACATATCCAGGCCAAGGGAAAAAAAAGTTAAAGCTCTTCACAGAGCATTCTGCTCTACAAAAGCATGAAATGCTCTACAAAAGAATGAAGAGGTTGACCTCGGGCTGGGAAACGGTGGAGGAATAGTAAGTTAACCAGCAATGGGTAGGTACCATGTGTGTAGTAAGATGGCTGAGAACCACTAAAACGCAAGGCAGGGCATGACACCAGCAGACGCTGATAAGGAAAGGCAGGTGAAACGGCCACAGAGGAAGACAAACAAGATACAGCCTTGACCTTCTCGTCCAGACATTGCAGTCCAAGGCATTTACTGGAAGGAGTTGGAAACTTACAAGGCCTTCATTCATAACTTCCCCAACCTAAAAGCAGCCGAGATATCTCTCAGTAGAAGAGTGGATTAACTGTGATGTGTTCACACAATGGGCCGTTGTTTGCTAAAACATGCAACAAGCTAAGCCATGGCAGGAACTTTACACGCAGATTCCTAAGTGAAAAAAAACGCCAGCCTAGAATCAGGGAGATGGTGCAGTGGGTAAGAGCAAGGGGGAGTTGAGTTTAAATCCAGCACCCTAATAGCAGCAAAAATAAAATAATAATAATAACAATATAATAATAATAATAATAATAATAATAATAATGTGGAGAACAGTAGAGGGAGATACTCAGTGTCCTCCTCTGGCTTTTACACATGCATACAGGGGTATGTGCACCCACACGCACGTGTGCACATACACCACATACACCTGTCTGAAAAGGCTGCCAAATGCACAAGTCCAGAGACTAGAAGCTGAGGCCAGGGGACCATTTGCTCCAGGCCAGCCTGGGCAGCTTTCTGAGACCCTGACTCAAGGCTGAAAGGGCAAGCGGGGTATGGCTCAGTGGTAGGGTGTTCACCTACAATGTGCGAGGCCCTGGTTTCAACCACAGTGTTGAAGAATTAAAAAAATAAAAAAAAAAAACCAGGCTCGGCTGTCAGGAGAGGGCTTGATAGGAAACAGGATGGGCGGTCTGGGACACTGTTCTGTGTCCTGCTCACGGCTACAGTTACCCAAGCCGAACTCACAGAGCGTGGAGCAGATGAGTACACACTTGACAAAGCTCATTGAAGACTTCAAATGTGCACTTCCCTGTGCATATGTAAATGGCGCCTTGCTAAACATGAATGAAATGGTGAAATCCAAGAACCTATGGCCACGTTCATTGCCATGTGCCAAGAAAGCTGTTGAGTATAGTTTTGTGTAACTTGAGCTATGTGCTCAGCTATATATTTTTTTTAATTAAAATAACCCATGTGGAGAAAGGAAAAGAGGAAAAAGTAACAGATCGGATGCACACGTAACAACCAGATGGGTGGTTTTTAAAATGTGCTTAGTGGAAATTTTTAAGATATGGATTAAGATATAGAGCAATATTGAAATGAGCTGTGCTTCGATCACTGGGCCCCAGTTATGCAAGTACCAGTGGGAGGGAAGCTTGGGCATGGGCCACCACACTCCCCACACTCTTTTCGCATCTTTTTCTATGCCTGGAATGGTCACAAGAATTTCAAAGAAGCCTTTGAACAGGAGCCACACATCAACTAAATTATAGCAATTCTTTACAGGCCTGAGCAGAGTTATGGGGACACAAGTAAAGCCTGAGGCCTCTCAAAGGCCAGTGGCAGAAGGTGCCATTGGGTAGATGTAGTTAACTCAATCATTAACAGCAGGGAGACTGACTCAAGAAGGGAAGGAAGAAGAGAGATGGAGAGAGAGAGAGAGAGAGAGAGAGACCTCAGCCAGTGCACCCAGATGAAGTCCACACATAGGTGGCACCTTACCCTCCTACAAAATCAAGACAATAACGTCCCACTTGCAGAGTTATCAAATACAGGGCTGAAACAGCAGTTAGAGCCCCTGGATGAGGCCAGGGACCAGAGCGAAGTTCTGAGGTCCTTTTGCTATCGGGTGTGGTGCAGGTACCTCCTGGACACATCTTAGCTCTTCAGGCCAATAGGATGCAGAAGAATAGCCAAGAGGGAACGGAAGGAGCCTGTGTGTTCTCCACGCCAGTACAAGATGAGAGTGCATCCGAAATAAATGCATACAAGTTACAATCATTGCAGACAATCCAAAAGGGGGACTTCTCAAAGCTACCATAGAAGGTGGAAAGACCTAGGGAGCTAAGGTGGAGGAGACAACCAAAAGATGTAAGTTCAACAAATGTAGGAGAAGATTTTCAAAGCCAGTGCGACTGAATTCTAAGCGCAGCGGTGCGCTGTCCCCTGAAGAATACCCTGGAAATAACAACAAAGGACAGAGGGGCTTCAAGTTAGTCTCAGGCAGGGTGGGCTTGAAGTCAAAAGCAACAACCTTGCCCAAGAGATGGCTGCTTCAGAATGACCCCAAACCTCTGCACTCCAGGAAGACATAGTTGTCCTCATCTTGCATTCTTCAAAACACACAAAGCAGCATTTGAGAGGACTGCAGGGAATTTTCCACTATGACAGTGGGAATTTTCCATATGTCTTTTGCAGTTACTGAATGGTTGAGCAGATACAAAATACCGAAAGGTTATGAGAAAAACAGCAGGAAAGAGTCTCCTGGCTGACTAGTCACTTCCGCCACCAGAGGAGCAGAGGCTGTGTCCTTAGTAGCTGGGTGCCCTTCAGTTCCATCCCACACCTTGTACCTGGAGTGTCAGACCCCCACCCCGCCAGACTGAGAGCTCTGTCCCCTAAGATGCCCAGCTGTGGAAAGTCTGGATTTCTGAGCACTCAGCTCCCATGCCTCATCTCACGCTCCCAGACTCTTAGGTGCAGCCCTTAGGGGACTCCATGATTGGCCACTTGGAAGCTTCCTGATCTCTGTCCTTTGGGAGTTTCATGGAGGTGTCATTATGTGGGCATGGTTAATAAATCACTGACCGAGGTAGAGGGAAGATCACCAGGACACAGGAAGAAGAGCCATCTATAAGCCAAGGAGGGAGGCCTCAGGAGAAACCAGCCCTGCCCACACCTTGATCCTGGAATGCAGCCTGCAGAACTCTGAGAACACACCCATCTCAAATAATTGGTTGGCTACTGGGGACCAATTTAACCTTGAGTCCTTTTTCCTGTCCTGGACATTTCAGGAGACTGGCAGTCTCCATTCCCTAGTCCTCTCTTGGGTTTTTCCTGTGACCAGCCCCTTCCTCAGGCTGTGCAGGGGTTCCCAGCTAGAATCCATCTCATTAGCTTACCAAAGACACTCATCACCCCTGAGAAAGTCCCAGGAGCCATGTGTGTGTGTGTGTGTGTGTGTGTGTGTGAGAAAGCAAAGACAGGAAGCGTATTTTATAAGATCACAGAAGTATAGATTTGAGCCATAAACTGACCATCTTGACTTAATGAAAATGTTCTGCTCTGGGTTGAGAAAATGTGTATGGAATATTTATGAGAAGGCTCACATCTTATGCAACAGAGCATTTGTCACACAGGCTACATTTTACCAGCATGCTAGTTAAATTAGGAATCACAAGTAGGGGTGTACGCCTCTGATCCTAGCATTTGAGAAGGGGAGATGGGGCGATCGAGAATTCCAGACTTATCCTGAGCTACCGAAGAAGAAAGACCCCGTCAGAAAAAAAAAAATCATAAATGGCTAGATTTGTTTTTCAAAATCCTACAGTTTGGAACTCTTAAAATGTGTATAAACCAACTTGTCTTCCCAAGGAAGGGTTCCTGATAAAATTAGAAAAATAATTACAACCGAATGGTAAAAATAATGCGTATGGGAACCTGTAGGATGGAACTCGAGTGACATGTTGAGAGAAGCTGATGGACTAAAAATGCTTCTATTAGACGCTAAGAAAGACTAACAATTAACGTGGGAGGAATCCAGCGTGAGCTGGTGGTGGGTATTCACTGCTGCACTCAGGCAAAGAAGAAAGTGACGGGCAGAAGCAGGAATTAGCGAAGGGGCCCCCAGGGGCACGCAGTGGCTTCCTAAGCAAGGTGACTGAGAGAAAACACAGTTCCCATGTTGGGGATGACAAGGGGGGACCCGACATGTCAGCAGTTCTGAGAATAACGAGAGGCTATTATGAGCACTGTAAGACAATGTGTCGGAAGTAGATTCCCAAAGACATCAAATGAATTAAAAGTGACTTAAAAAAAAAAAAAAACCCAAAGCCTGCGCAGAGCTATGATTAATTGCTGAGAAGGATTTCATTAAGGGGGGCACGGGGGAGTGTGGGGTGGGGACAGCCTCGGGTGAAGGGCCCAGTGGGGACTCGAGGCTGGGTGGTGGGAAAATGTGGTAGCTGGAGTGCTGGGATGTGTGTGGCTTTGAGAGGGAGACGAAGTTCTCCTACCCTGACCCTGTGTTGAGCCGCCTTGACACAGACACTTCATATTTGCCAGTCCGTGAAGAGCCCAGGCCCAGATCAGCACCAGACAGCACTCGGTCTTAGCTCTTGCTTTGGTGTCAGTCTGGAAATGGAAATTATAAGCTGTCTCAGCTCCATGGCCTGTGCACAGGAGACCTGCTGTGGGGCGGGAAGAGGAACAGCCCACTTCTACAAAGTGGGACAATGGTGGTGGTGGTCCTGCCCTCAGGATGCTGGAAGCTGTCACAGTGATCTGCCCTCACCACCCCTCCATTTGGTCCAGCACAAGGGGACAAACATGGGAAGACTCAGTCCTCATTGACTCCTTCTTGAGAGTCTCCATGGGAACCACTACTAGGACATACCTGTGAGTCCTGTGCTCCAGGGTCTCTCTCAGCCACTACGCTGCCGAGAGCCTCTTCTGAGCACATCTTCATGTGTGCATGCTTCAGGGTCCATGTCCTGAGCAGAACCAGCCTTACGTAAGAAGGCACACGATGAGTTTGGAGACACCAGGGGTGAATCAGGGGTGGGGCTCATGTTAGAATTCCTAACCACTCCCCCAGCTACATGACCGCACATGCTCTGTCCAGTAGCCAGGCAAGATGCTTAGTCATTCCAGGGCCTTACATCCTATGTAGTCCATGTGCTGCGTGATCACGTAATCTATGCGCATGCGTGGTGTAGCTACGTGAGCCCATATGCGCATGTGCGGGGGGGGGGGGGGAGGCTATAAAAGCAGCTTCCACCTATTCCTTCCCTCCCTTCCTGCACAGTCATCCCATAGGCCTATGCACACCTTTTCTATCCCCTTCCCTTAATAAACTCTTACAGCAGGTTTTGTTATGCCTTGTGGCTTCTCTTGTAGAATAAACAGCACCACTTAATAAATAACAGCCAGGCCATGCCAAAGCTATCCAGAGGGAGGTCTTAGCAAAGTCTGGAGGCAGGGTGCTTGTTGCAGATGCAGGGAGACTGAGAAAAGCCTGGTATATGAAGGAAGGGTCATGTCCCTTTCGTTGATTCACTCACCCTTACTCACCCCAGGCCATGCCCATCCTCCCTTTCTCCCATTCTGGCCTTTGTCCAGGAGGGGTTGAGTTTGTCCTAGGGAGGGACAAGCAGAGGAGCCTCTGAGAGAACGCTGAACCTCAGCAGGGCCTGGGTTGCACCAACAGACACAGAGGACAGGTGGGGGTACATGCCAGTGCTAGCCAGTGAAGAGTGGCCCCAGCCCCGTGTTCACTGTGAACTCAGTGAGGCTCAGCCACGGAGGTCGTTTAGAACGCGGAAGTCCTGGCTTGTAGCTCCACACTCCTGCCAGGAACCCCAAGAGAGAGAATAGGAAGAAGTTAGTGGGGGTGCTGCCTCTAGCCTCCCCCATTCTTGAGTGAGGTCCATATGGTGTTCCCAGGAAGCCATAAGGAGCCCAGCAACACCTCCTCTGCTTGAGGACAGCTGTGTGTCAATGTCCCATCCATGCCGGCCTCCTTATATCCATCTGGTCCCATTTCCCAGTGAGGCCAAGGGAGTCGGGATGGGAAGCCCCTGGGCTCCCATGGTACTTGAGTGAGCCCACACAATGCCCACTGAGATTGGGAAGGGGTGACTGATTGTCCTAAGATTCCGTACCTCTAAGTTCACAACCCCAGCTAGCAGCTTCTAAGGTCCCCAAATTGACCATAGAACTTCCAGGAACCCAAGATCAAACTGTTGTAATGAATTGTCTAGTAAGCTCTGGGCGCCCTGAACAAGCCAGACTCCCAGGCCCCTGAGTCACACAGGCTCTGGGGGGAGACTCTGGGGTGCAGGGAGGGAAGATTCTGGAATCCACGTCAGTGGTGATGAGCTTGGGTGCTGTCTTCCTCATTGCCTAGGCCTTATTTGGAGGTGCTTCCGCTGCGTGGGGTGCTGGCTGGCACATTTGCTAGCTGCTCAGAGTTTCTCCTGCCTGGTTATTTTTAGGGCCTGACAAAGGGGAGCCCGAAGCTTCTCGACTACTCAAGAAGCTTTACATTAAAAATCTGAAGCCCTGGGAGTCCCTAAGGACTAAGGATCCCAGTAGGGAATCTTAGACCCAGATGGGGCATGTGAGGCATGGTGAAAAGCAGACTTGACTCCCTTTCTCTGATCATCCCTTGGTAGCCCAGTGAGGCAGTAGAGGCCACCCTTAGTGCTTGGACCCTTAATGGGCAGGTGCTCGGAGGCCAGGTCTGAGATGCCTCCAGGGTCCTAGAGTCCTCCTCAGGGTTGGTTCCTTAGGACCAAAGCACCAGCAAGGATCTGAGGGCAGAGCAAACCAGGACCACAGGACTTTACATCTATCTAAGAGTACTGTTTGGCCACCTCTGACCATGAAGAAAGCCAAGAGGTGGTTGAGCCTGGGTGGGGGTGACAGTTACTGGGCTCTTTGGGTGATCCATCAGCTGCCACATAACCTCATGGGCATTCAGGAAGCCACGAGGAGCTGGCACCTCTTCCGCCCTCATCCTCCAGCACAGCCCCCCCCCCCCCAGTTACCAAGGCCATAACAGGGTAGAGGAAAAAAAAGGGCAAGTCTATCTAGCAGAAGATTCTGGAACAAGTCCTAGATCCAGGATCATCTTGTACATTTGCTCCCATCTGGGGACAGCCCTTGGGAAGCAGGACCTGGGGAGAAGAATGGGGGGTGGTGCGTGATGACATTGAAGGATAGAGTTTTCCAGGGCAACAGGAAGGCTCACACAAGGCAAGTAGGTTAGATGTGAAGTCTCTGCCAAATTGGGCCCAGGAAGTGGAAGAGAGGTCATTGTAGAGGCAAGGCATTATGGAAAGGGGCTAGAGCAACTCACAGCCCCCTTTCAGAAGTGTTCACATTAGTCACAGGGGGATGAACAGACGGAACCAGGTAAGGAGGGGCATCCTCCGGATTGGAGGGGTGTGGGTGTTGATAAGAGCTCAGCACCTGCTGGCAGCTGCTCCTACCGGCTGCACCCCCAGTTGACGCAAAGCCTTGCTGTCCTCATGTGTCCTTCCTTTCGCACACACCTCCGTCAGATCCTCCGGTCTGTAGGAGCCAGGAACAATGAACTGCGAGAGCCCAGGTCCTAATCTCCCCGGCACAGGGATCATCCACAGAGATCACAGCAGCTACTGTCTTCAGCACCACTGGGAGGAATGTCACAGCCTCAGCCATGACCATCACCACGACCACCACCAGCATCACCGCTACCCTTACGTCTCTAGCACCATTACCGCTACCATCACGACTATCTGTTGATGGTATCAACCCTACCATCATCATCATCAATCATCATCATCTTCATCACCATCATTACTATCAACTCCAGGATCATAATCACCATCACCACCATCGTTCCATTCCCTTCATTTCCCTCACCATTATCACCAGCCTCACCGTCATCATTTCTATCACTGTCCTCATCAATGCCGTCCCCATCCTTACCATTACTACAACTCTCACCTCACCAACATCATTGCCACCACCATCATGACGTCAGCATCCCCATTACTATTGTCGTTACCCTTACCATCACCACCATCATCATCACATTATCACACTCATCATCATCATCTCCATCACCACCACCACCATCCTCACCATGGTTATCACCACCACCACCACCACCCTCATCACTAGTACAATCTCCAGTTCTATGCCTATAAATCACACGTTCACCGTTACCTTTGCCCCCACAGTGTTCCAGCCATCCTGGTGACCACCATCATCCCAAGTCCCACAGGTTCCCCTAAGGCAAGCTAGTACTAATGATGGCAGGTGGGAGGGGGGATGACAGAGCCAGCTCCTCCTGGCTTCCTGAATGTCCACGAGGTCACCAGGCAGCTTGTGGGTCACCCAGAGAGCCCAGTATCTGTCACTTCCAGTGTTGTGTCTCAGGCTGACTTATAACAGGTTGCTAAAATGGGTGGCAGAGGTATTGAGAGGCTAGATCAGCCAAGTCATAGGAAGAGCCCAGCCAGATCTCTCTAGAGGCCCAGCCAGCTTGGGGCTCCACAGGAAAGGGGTGCCTTCTGGTGGTAGCAGCAACTGAGGATGGTGTCAGTGCCCTTGGGAAAGATAACCATCCGGCCAGTCAATGGTGTCAGGAGAGCCACGTTCCAGGCACAGCCCCTCCTGACCTGTAGGATGCCAGCAGCATCCTCTAATCACCCTGAGTCTTGTTCCTCACTGTAGATAAGATCTGCCCCTGCGCCAGGCGGTGGTGGCACACACCTTTAATCTCAGCACTCGGGAGGTAGAGTCAGGTGGATCTTTGTGAGTTCGAGGCCAGCCTGGTCTACAGAGCGAGATCCAGGAAAGGTGCAAAGCTACACAGAGAAACCCTGTCTCAAAAAACCAAAAAAAAAAAAAAAAAAAGATCTGCCCCTGCTTGCCAGGTGTCAGGAGCAGCATAGCACTCCAAAGAGCAAAGGGGCCTGAAAGAGGTCCATGGAAAGGTCCCTGTCCCCACAAGAGTTCTGGGCCAAGGCAATGCTCAGGACAGGACTCCCCTTGGAATGAGCATGGAGCCTGCTGGAGTGAGCCCCGCTGGAGCAAGGCCCAGAGTGCTGATGGAGCAGAGCCTTTGCTGGCCAGCTTCCTCTGCCAAGGCCGGAAGTAGACAGCAATTTCTGTGGTGAGTCACTCCAGGAGGAGGCGGGAGAATCCTGGGCAGCCATGAGTCCTGGGCATCTCTTAGCACAAACAGTCCTCCAGAGCTGGAGGGCCTGCAGAGGAGGAGAGAGCTACCTTTGGACACACACTGCATCTTGATAGAGCCTTGACTCCACTGTTCTGAGTCTCTCCCTTCATGCAGAGGGGTGTGAGGGGCTGGGTACTCCTTGTTGCTTTGTGTTTTGTTGCCGGTGGTGCTGAGTGGGCAGAGACAGGGACGTTAGGGAGCTGGTTAAGGATGCTTGGTCACTCGATGAGGACAGTGGTAAGTCTGAGCAGAGCTCAGCCCTCCGGACCCAGACCTGGCCCACATGTACATGCTGCCTGCATAGGCAGGGTGCTGGAACCTCAGGGCCTTCTCCACTTGTGTCCATAGGCCCTCCAAGCTTCTTTTAGCCGGGGGTGAGGAGGAGACCACGACCACTCAACTCACAGGAAGCCCTCCAGGTCTGGAAGGCAGGGTCTCTGTGCAGACTGTGCAGTGTAGTGTGATAGTGATATTCCATGTAACCTGCAGGAGGCACTGTGATAAGGCTCAGAAGCCATCCATTGCAGTTCACATTAGCCACCACATGGTCAAGGCTGGATTATGTTTTGTTGCCAAATCTCACCCAAACATGGTAGGTGGTTTTTTGGTTGGTTTGTTTGTTTTTTGCTTTGTTGTTGTTTGTGGTCTGTAGCTAGGGTTTGTGCTGGGCTCTCCATGCCCTTCTCTGGGCATCTGTGGACATGCCACTCCTCACTTGCCATCCACCCGCCCATGTTTGTGCATCCAGAGGTGTGCGTGGTCATCACAATTACCTGAGTTCACTGCAGTCAACAGTGCTAATCCTGTCTCTGCCTGCTAAAAAGGATGCTTGTTTGTGTGTGTGTGTGTGTGTGTGTGTGTGTGTGTGTGTGTGTGTGTGT
>CABHPH010160730.1:0-26847 GCA_902168325.1 Peromyscus nudipes | reverse complement strand
TGTGTGTGTGTGTGTGTGTGTGTGTGTGTGTGTGTGTGTGTGTGTGTAGAGGGGGGTGTCAAGGACATGCCCACAGTGAGATTCATAAGAATGAAGATTCAGGTGAGGGTATGAAAACAACCAATACCGGGTTGTCCTCCTTTTCCAGTTCTTGATATTTTAGGGTGCTAGGGGCTCCATATACCCCTCAGGGCCAGCGGTCTGTATCTGCGTTCCAGCTCAAGTTGTGGTCTGAAGGAGAGGCCGGAAGGGTTCTGTCTGCAGAAGTTCAGGTTTGCACAGTCCCGGAGTTGGGGAAAGGAGGGGCCTCCTGGCTTCCCAACCGGACTCCTTGAGTGGCTTAGGCTGCCCCCTGCTGGAAGCTCTGAGAAATGCAAGAATGCTGAAGCTGGGACGGCATGGGGAAGGCGCCTCTGGTGGTTATAAAGCCTCTGGTGATCTCACCATGCTCACCTTTCCCTCCCACATTCGCCCCCTGGATGGATAGGGTCGCCATGGCCTGGGGACAGGAAGTACTTAGTGATGGACAACGGGAGCCAGTACTTGGCTGTGCATAACAGTGGGGCAGGCCTCTCCAAGATGGGTCTGGGAGGCTGCAGGCAGAACCCTAGACTCCAGCTACACACATTTTATTGCCTTTCACCATTTCAGGGTTTTTTTTGTTTTATTTTGTTTTGTTTTGTTTTTTTGTTTTTTTAATTGTTACCTGTTAGCTCTGTCCTTCCCAGGTGACTCAGGGGCCCAGGAGTCCAATGCTCCTGAGGTGGAGAACTGAGGTACATCCAGCCTCAGAGGACCATGTAAGAGGAGGGCAGGCCCCCAGGGCAGGGCCGGGCAGGGCAAGCACACAGGGCAGGAGTTGCCACTGAATGGGGCCAGGCTGCTACTGAGAGAATAGACTATAAAGCACTGGGTTTTTAATTCTTTTTATTGAAGAAAAGAAAAGGAGAGAAAAAATAGATTCCCCACCCCGCCTCTTTCCAGAGTGGTCTCAGTCCAGCCCCTGGGTCTCAGGACCATGCTCTCTGCCTGGGTCTGGGAGGTGCCCAGGGTCCTGGAAGGGAGTGGGGGGGGGGTCTGGCTGCTTCCCAAGGGATAGGGGTGTCTAAAAAACGGAGCCAGGCTGGCGGGCCACAGGCAGTCCTCTGCAGTGGTGGCTGAGGTGGGCATCCTGGGGACGCTGGCCACACCAGGCCTGTCCGTGTCCACAGCCGCCTGCCCGCCTGCTCGGGCTTGCCCAAGGAGGGCAGAGTCTGAGGCACCGTCTGGCCTCCGGAGCCCTGTGCCCGCGGGCCATGCCACCTCCTGTCCTGTGTCTGGCTCTGGTCCCAGCACCGCGGGCCCTCTGCCTGGCCGCCTCTGAGCGCCCTGAGGCCGGGGCTGGACCCGGCCCGCCACCGCGAGCGCATCTGTGCCCGTCCTATGGTGGAGCGGGCAGAGCAGCATCCCACCTCCTGGCCCGGTGCGGGGCCACCGCCCGCCCGCTCAGACCTCGGTCTGGAGGTCAATGATGTCCTGGCCAACCAGTGGGATGGTGGCACCCGCCTTCTCCCACTCCACACTCCGAAGCTCCAGCGGAGAAGGGGGCAGTGGCTCCAGCTCCTTCTTCACCCAGGCGGGCGTCCCATGGGGCTTGCGGAGGCTCTCCCAGGCCCTCTTGTTGGGAGTTTGCTGTTTCTCTGGCTACTCGGTGCCAGCGACGTAGGCAGGGCAGGGGTGAATGGGAGTGAGTCCATGGGAGGGAAGGGAGAAGAGAGAGGAAGTCTCTTAGGGAGGGATTCCCAGAGAGAGCAGCAACCCCTGTATCCCAACAGCCCCAGTCTTGGCGGTAGCTGAAGCTCCCATGATGGGGCCAGGGTCAGTACTGTGGGAATGGACAGCGTGGAACCCGCCAGACAGGGCCAGGCTCAGGCTCCTCCTGCCCTGCCCTTTGTACATCTGAGGGGATAGACAGCGCAGGGGAAGACCAACCAGGAATCTAGTGAGGGAGGGTGGGAAGGAAGTGGGCAGAAGCTGGTGGCGGCTGGAGCAGAGCCCACCCACCCTCCTGACCTTGCTGCTGTCTACGCCCGGCACTTCCTTCTCCTTCTCAGCCGCATGCTGCAGCTTCCGGTTCAGGTCCTGGAACATGTCCTGGTGCCGTTTCCGTGTGTGCATGATCTTCTGTGGGTTGGGGCCACGAGTCCTGAGCCCGGATGGGCATCCACAGCCGCCCCTTTGTCCCACCTGCTGCTGGCCCCTGGGCTCCGACCTTGAGCCCTTCCCCAACTCCCACGTGCTGAAAAGGCCCTGGGACCCAGCCTGTCTGTCCAGAGAAGGAGGGGCACCTGCACTTACCTCAAAGTCCAGTTCTGCATACCGTGATTTCCGCCGCTGCAGGAGGAAAGGGGTTATGTGCATGGGCAACGTGTTCCCTAAAACTGCCTAGACCACGCATCCAGGCCCTCCTGCCTGACAGTTGGGGAGACACCAATCTGCCTTCAGGGGACAGGCTGAGGGTGTATCAAGTACCCAGGTTGCCTGTTCCCTAGGGACAGAGGCCCAGCTCTGGGTCCGGAGGGTGTGCTGAGACCAAAGGAAAACCCCGGACAATGATGAAATGTGGATGGGGTCTCAGAGCCCTTACTCCAAGGCCACCCCCAAGTTCTCCGTGTGCAGTGAAGTCTCCCCCCCCACCCCCCGACACACTCCAGGCCTATTCGTCCCTGTCCTCCCTCTGAAGTGTCCAGCTCAACCAGGCTATACACAAGTCAAGGAGACCTGATCTTGGGGCCACACAGTTGGACCCCTAACAGTGAACTCAGGGTGCTAGCTGCACCTAAGAGGTTGAAGGGCAGATGGTGGCACATCCTAGGGTGGGGCAGGTGCTTCCCCGAGGGTCCCATCCTGACCTCAGACCCATGTCCTAAGGGCTGAACAAGGTGAAGGGGCAGTACAAAGCACTAGGCTGACCACAGAGGCTGCTGTTATGTGAAATGGGCTGGAGTGCATAAGGATTCTGTCCCTGAGCCAGCCGGACCCACTTCTGATATGCCCTAAACCTACACAGCACGGAAGTACCAGCCCTTGCTGGGGGGGGGGGGGGGGGGTCCCCCCATCTCTGCTCTGCAGACCCCGAACCACCCTCACCTCCAGGGAGCTCACTGACAAGGTGGCCACGTTCTCATTCTTGGTCCCAGCACCTGAACTGGGTCCTGGGTGGGCCGCAGGCTCCCCTGTGTCCCCCAGGCTGGGGGGTGCAGGCTCCAGGGTGGGTGGTGGGGGTATGGGCTGCTGGGGTGGAGGGGGTGGTGGAGGTGGAGGTGGTGGTGGGGGCTGGGCAGGGGGCACCTCAGGGGGGGCACCACCTGGGGGCTCACGGGCAGGTGGGCTACGGGTGGGGAAGCTGGCGTCGGGCGCCATGCTGAGGTGGATGAGGCGGGTTTGGGGCATCTGGTCAATGTTGATGCTGTACTTGGGTTCCTCCTTGGGTTTGGGCCGGAGTGTGGCCGTGGCCGTGGGCAGGATCACGTAGCTCGTGTCCAGAGCCTTCTCCTGGGCCCGGCTCAGCTCTGAGTCCAGTTTCTTGAAGATGTCTCCATCTCCGATAAAGGAGGACTTGGGGGCCTTGTCCTTTTTGAGGGTGAGGGAGTGGTTGGGGAAGTCGGGCAGTGGCCCACCAGGGTAACGGGGTGAGCCGTGCAGGTGCAGCTTGGACACATTAGCCGGGAGGCTGTTGAAGGTGGGGGGCGGGCCCTTGGCCAGCTTGAGCTTCTCCTCTTCGGGCAGTGACGGTCTCTTGAAGGTGCCTGTGATGGTGGCCGTGCGGCAGGCTGCGATGTCTTTGTTCAGCACTAATGGGGAGCATCGGAAAAGACAGCAGAGAGGAAGAGGGGGTCAGAGCGGTGAGGAGTGTCAGCAGCAGCAGCAGCAGCAGCAGCAGCAGCAGCAGCAGCAGGGGCTCAGCCTGGCCAGCCACTGCTGCCACCCTGGTCTCGACCCACACCAGTCCTGACACCCACTCCAGGTCCATTCCATGCTGGCACTTGGACAAAGTTCGTTTGCCTTTTCCAATGAGGATGGCCCACACGGGTCTCTGCCTGCCTCCCAAGATAACCAGACTGTCACTCATACATAGCCCATCTTGGCAAGTCTGAAAAGCAAGCGAGGGTGCCCTCTGCTGGAAAGCACAGGAACTAGGTACTTCCAGGCAGGCAGAACAGCTTCTTCCAGGGATCCCAGGCTCCCCTCCAGTACTCCTGAAGCACACAAGTCCTTGAAGGGAGGTTGTGCTTGGCATAGGTACATCAGCCCCAAGAACCACGAGACCTGGCACATGAGCACAACCCCTCTGAAGGTCTCTCCTCCGTTGGTTGCTCCTGTGCCTTGATAAAGTCCTTCCTCCTGTGCCTTGATAAAGTCCTTCTTCCTGAAGTTCCCATCCATCCACCTCTCTTGGTTAGCTATCCCAAGCTGTCCAACATTTGGCCTGGGCTCCAGCTTACCATATATCCCATCTGTCACTTGTCCATCAGCTTAGCCCCACTGGCCAGTAGAGTATCAGACTAGCTCTGAGTCAAGGCAGCCATCCTCCTGGGCGCGCTCTCCAGAGCAAGGTCACACCCCCTTATTAAGAAGCCTGGCCCAGGCCTGCACACTGCCTGTTCTGGTCACACCTAGCCCAGCCTTCGGGCCCACCAGCAGCTCTTACCATTTCATCAACTATGGTCATCCACAACATCCTAGTTTCCCAGGCCAAAATTCCCTTACCCCCAGCTCCCTCCAATGACAACCTTTGGCTCTTCCAGACTATCCCCCAGTGTGGCAGTTTGAGTAAGAATGACAATAAACTTGAATAAAGAATGAGCCTCATAGGCTCATATTTAAATGCTTACTCTTCAGGGAGTGGTACTATTTTAAAAGGATTAGGAGGTGTGGCCTTGTTGGAGGAAGTGTGTCACTGTGTCACTGGGGGTAGGCTTTGAGGTTTCAAAAGCCCATCCCATGCCCAGAGTCTCTCTGCCTATCGTGACGTAGCTCTCAGCTACTGCTCCAGTGCCAGCTTGCACATCACCAGGCTCCCCATCGTGATGATAATGGACTAACACTCTGAAACTGTTAAGCCAGCCCTCAACTAGCTTTCTTTCATAAGAGCTGCCTTGGCCATGGTGTCCCTTCATAGCAATAGAACAGGGATTAAGACGCCCAGAATTGTCCTCCTTCAGCCCTTCCCCAACACCCCAGCAATGGACGAACCATCTTTCCTCTCAATCTGTATGCCCATCTCCAAGGATCAACAGCATCTCAAGGACCTTCTTGGCCTGCACACAGCTCATCTCAGCCTCTTCCAGCAGGGACTCTGCCCCACTATGGACACCTATCCACGGACACCTATCATGAGCCCATCAGCTACATTCAACCCACAGCATCTTGAGCTTGACAAGGCCAGCACCCAACTCCCAGTGCCGGGGGTCACCTCTTGGTTAGGCTGTGGAGCTGGATCACTGAAGACCAAGGAAGGGTTTTTCTGCCCCATCCCAACGCTACCTCCTCCAAGAATCCCATCCAGGCAGCAGCTGACATTCCCCCACTAGGGGACCAGATGGAGTAAAGCCAGAGGGTCCCTCCATAGTCAGAGATTGCCTACTATTGTCCTGGCCCCTGGTTCTCAGATGCTATAACTTGACACTGGGAACATGGGGGAGGCACTGAGCCCCTTCTTGACTTTGGAAGCTCAGTGTGAGCCAAGTGCCCCAGCAGCAGGTCCTTCCCTTTACTTTCCTTGTGCTACTGAGGTCTCCCATTTGCAAAGGGCAACCTCCCCTCTCCCACCCCAGGTTAACAATGAAGAAATGAAGACAACACAGAACATGGGTGCTTGAGGGAGGGCAGCAGGAGGCAGGTGACAACGGAGGGTACAGGCAGAAGCAGAACTGGCCTATCTGCTCTGCCCTATGAGGGGAAAAGGGAGAGACAGACATGGGAAGGGATTACCAAAGATGGTCCCAGTCCAGCATGGGCTCCACGACGGCTTTCTGGGGCTCACACCCACAGGACTCCTGAAGCCTTGGGGAGGAGGGAGCCCAGGCTGGGCCATGTGAGAGCGGGTGTGGGATGGGGACAGGTAGGGAACACGGATGCTGGGAGTAAAGAAAGAAGCAGATGGGCCGACTGGCCACCGTGGCTCTCACCTGTCAGGCGCTCACCTGATCTACAGGCCAGATCCACATCCTTCTCAAAGTCAGTCTGCAAGACAGAGACCGAGGGCAAGATGAGGCCAGGACTGGTGGCAGGTCGGGCTGCAACCTTCAGCGTGGTAGGAAGGGGGCCACCAAAGCCACACCCACACCTCAGAGGTCACAAATAGGCTGATATTGTCACCAAGAGCCCCAGCCCACATTATTAGGCCACAGGCCACCTCGTGTGGCCATGCATCTGTTATGCTTGTCTATGCAAGCATGGGCGTGTCTGTCAGCATTCACATGCATGTGTTTCTGTGTGTTCGTGGCACGTGTGCCTTGGTGAGGGCAGAGGACTGTACTGTGTGAGCATGAACATGTATGTTGAGGGGAGTTTTGTGTATATGACTCACCCTTCTATGCATTTTTTATGAAGGACCATATGCATGTTTCTCCATGCATGTGTTTGTGTCTGCCTGTGTGTGCGCGTGCGTGCGTTCAACCATGCGCGCTCTCCCTCCAAGGCATCATGGAGCAGCCAGCCTCTGCCCCTCTGGCCATGCTCCCCAAAAAAGCCATGCAGCCACCAGGGCTTCCAAAGCCTCTGCCATTCCATCCAAGACAGACAGCAGGGGACAGACACAGACCTGGGCCAGCACCAGCCTCCCCTAGAGCAGAGACATGGTCCCCGCTGCATCTCTGAGGACAGCAGCTGGGGAGGCCATAGTAGTGACCCAGGACCACCTTAGGAGCTTGGGTCTAGAAGACCCATCCAGAGGCCACAGGGCTCGGGGGGGTCAGTCTGGCCTTTAATCTCAAACTGGAGGTCTTTCCCTGAAATGCAGGAGCCAGGATGCTGGGAAGGTGGCAGTCTTCCCCTGAGGTCAGAGGTCAGGCCAAGAGAAACATCAAGAGGAGGGAAAGCTGTGTCCCCAAATGACAAAGTACCTGTCCAGCTGACACTTGTTCCCTCTAGATGGTGGCACTGAGGCCCAGAGGGTTGGCCCTGTGTAGACACCACTTGGAGATGTTCCCCAGTGCCTCACTCACCCCTGGGGTGCAAGACACCTGGGACAACATATGGGTGATGCCAGAGGGGCAGGAAGCTGGTCAGCAGAGCCCAGGGCTCTGCTCAGAGGCTACTGTGCCTAGATCCCATAGCTGAAGCAGTCTGCATGGGTAAACTCACAGTTGGCTTGTGCACAGTTCTGGATGGGCCGGCTTTGAAGAAGGCAAAGATGCACACCAGCCCCCACCCAACTCACCAACAGCCTTTCCCAGCTCAAAACCCTGGATCAAGGATTTCCACTTGGCCTCAGTTTCCCCAATTACGAACTGGGCTCAGAGTTCATCTACTAGGGCTACCAGGGCCCAGCAAAACTCTGGGCACAGGGAAGACCTAGAGGTCCCAGTAGGACAGCTGGCATCCCCAGGCAATCAGTCCTACCATGAGCTGGGCATGGCCATTCTGGAAGGAGCCCCCTGAATCCCCGTTGCCCTCCTCTTGGCGGTCTACCACACGGCACTTCACAGCGTCCTGGACCTGGAGGAGGGAAAGCATGTCAGAAGAGACACGGGCCCACATGGCACCTGCTGCAAGAAGCCTCCTTGAGGCACAGTAATGCCCCTTGTGCTAGGAGGAGAAAGGATGTAAGATGAAGACATCTGGAGTTTCTGATGCTGGGAAGGAGCTGCAGACTCCACTGGCTGGAAGCCACTGTAAGGACATTAGCCTAAAGCAGGTACCTGGCTTCAGGGTCAGTCAGCACCCCCAAAATCCATCCTGACTTCAGGCAAGGAGCCTGTTCCTCATGGCAGGCTGTACGGACAAGGCTGAGGCCGGCCACAAGGTCAGCATAGATCTTGGCAGGAAGAGCCACCAAAGGAAGTGGCTAACCACCCAGGATAATCAGCATGAGGAAGGACACAGGATCAAACATTATCCCGAAACCCAGGCTCCAGAGATAGCAGTGAGATGCTGAGACCTGCATCAGGACCATACACAAGGGCTCGAGCTGGCGGCTCCACATGCTCACCCTACCCAACATGGAATGGTGAGCCCTTGGGCTGTTGGTCACATCTCAACTTCCTGACCACAAGGCTTGTCTGCAGATGCCACTCCTAGGGACAGATCTGAGTGGGGTGCTGCGCTATTCTGTTGACGTTTGTCCTGTTACCTTCCTGGAGTGCCTACTTCCACTTTCAGTCAGCTGGCCCCGTAGAAGCCAGAACACTGAGGGAGGAGCAGAGGGCAAGAGTGTGATTTCAGAGCAGATCAGTGGCCTTACAATAGGAGGCTAGACTTCACCTGCCTGTGGGCTACAAGTCAGGGCACCTGGTGCGGGGCCAGGGAGCTACCGAGAACTATGGATGCAGTGCTCAGGTAGCCAGGACAAGGGGGCTCAGAGGTCGCTCTTGGCCTGTGAGTCTCAATGGTCACAGCTGAGTGACACATGACTAGCACAGGGAGGGGGAAGGAGGGCACAGGCCCTGTGGGAATACCTTTGCAACTTCAGGCATCCCTCTCTCCCAGGGTGCTCCTCCAGAGCCTCTCTAGAGGAGCAGTGGCATCTGACCTCTTCACTGCCCTGCCAGCCCAGTCTCTTCTGTCAACTGAGGTCCCTGGTTCTTGCAGCTACGGTCGATTTTTGCCCTCTGATACCTGCTGCAGTTCAAACCCCTTAGCAGCAGTCTAGGAGGTCCAGAGGAGAATGGAGGCAAAAGGCTCTTTCTAGGCCCCAGCCATGTCCCTGCTCTATCTGGAGCAGAAGCTGGTCTGTTGAGGTAAGATGTACTTCTTCTGTCCACATGCAGCCTCTCTGAGGTCAGGACAGCCATTCAGTCTCCTTACTGCCTCCTGGTGGTGGCCATCAGGACATAGTTGGATGTGAACCTCATGTTCTCACCTTCTGAAAGGTTCCGAAAACACTCCAAGCATCTAGTTCTTGCTCTCCTGCTCTGCCCTGTCAGCCACAGACCTCCCATAGCTGATGAGGTATCCTTGAAAATAAGCTATCCCCCAAAAGGGGGCCACTCCCAGCAACCCTAGCTCCGTGCTGGGTACAAGTCCACCTCGAGGGGCCCAGGGTGCCCACCTCTCTGCGCAGAATGCAGTGGACCATCACGATGACGAAGCCCTCCAGTGAGTCGAAGACCGCAAAGAGGATCTGGAAGAGGGCGGAGCGGCGGTCGGTGACGGCGAGCACCGCAGACATCCAGGTCAGCGCCAGCAGCGGCAGCACCACGCAGGAGCTCCACAGGGAGGCCCTGGGGATGGAGGGCGTCAGGGCGGCCCCGTGGGCGCTCCACCTCTCCTGAGGACACCCCTTTCCCCCATCCCCAGGCCTGAGGGCTTGCAAGGGACCCAGCAGAGTAGAGGAGCTCTTTGGGAGAGAACTTGGACCCTGTCCAGGAGGTGACAGAAGGGAGACACACAGGAAGGGTACAGAGACGGGAAAGATGCACAGAGCAAGGTAGCCAGCCCCTGATTCCATCTTCCAGGCCCTCAGCCCTGGACCCAGAGCCCCAGGGCCCCAACTGCAATACAAGATGGCTGGAGGAGACGGGAGTCTTGGGAGGTACCGAGAGAAGGAGAGAGAGAAACTGTGAGGGAGAGACAGGACAGATAGTGGACAGTTGGACAAGGCCAGAGGGTCAGAGAAGAGACCAAGACAGACAGGACAGACACGAAGGGTGTTCTTCCTCTTCCGGGGCTGCAGCTACCCTCCTGAGTCTCAGTGCCCTCCTGTGGCCCCAACCTGAGCCAGCCCTGCCTTCAGTACTCAGTCTCTTCTTGGAGCACCTGGCTGGCATGGGGAGCCTAGCAGCCTGAGCCTTCCACGTCCTCCACCAGTACCCGGCCTGCACATCAACCACCGAGCATCCCCCCCCCCATGTTCAGGTAGGGACATGTGCTGCCTTGAAGCTGTGGGACACGTCAGTACTTGAGAACTGTGCCTTGTCCCCAACCTCAGCACCGCTGTGGGTCCCAGGAACCTCTGTGGTCTGTCTGTAGCCCCTGCCATTTCTAGGAGTCAGGTGGACATCGGGATCACTTGTTCCTTCCCTCTTGGGGGTCATACTGTCCCCCCAAAGGAGCAGATGGAAGAAGGGAAGTGGACACAGAGTAGGATCTAGGGCAGCAGGGCTTATGGGAGAGGCTAGAGGATCTGAGGGCACAGTTGGGCAGAGGATCCCCCAAACTCCCACCAAACCAAAGAGTATAGCCCTGATAGCGGTCCTATGTGGGGTCTGGCCTTGCAAGGACACAGCCATCCTCACGTCTCTGGCCTCTGAGGCCACATAGCTGACTACAGTAGCCCTTTACCATGGCCTCTACTTTCGTGCCTTTATGAAACCATGCCATTCTGACCCCAGGGAGCTTCCTGCCCCCAGCCATAGTTATCATCACTTGGTGAACATAGTAGCCACCCATAGCCAGGCACACACTCAGGACTGGCTCTCCCAGATCTCTGTCAGCTCACCTTGCCCAGCTCAGGCCCCAACCAGGAATCATCCTGATGACCCACCCTTCCCTCAATGCCCTGAAGTGTGGGCTCCTAAACTGTACCTCATACAGCCTCCATTTCCGGTCAACTATATAATCTATCATCCCCTTCTTAGAGGGAAACCCATGGGAGGCACAAAGCCCCAACTCCTGGGTCCCTGCTGACCCCACCCATACTTTTGTTGGAGCTGAGGATGGTGTGGAGCCTCCCCACAGTGCCAGCTACTGCACTCCCCCCCTCCATGGCTGCAGAAGCCAGAAGTATCCCCCATCCCACCCCCACTGTGAGCTCAACCCCCCCTCAACCCAGTCCCATCCCCATCCCTGAAGGTAGAACAGAACAATGGCAGGCTGGCCCTCTAGTACATGACTTCCTGTCATGGGCGGGGTCATTCTCAGCTCTAGACTTGTTTCCACCACAGCACCGAGCCCAGTAATACCTTCCCTCCCCTTCAAAGCAGACATTCTTTGAGCCAGGACCTCTGACACCTCATGTCACCGGTGTCTGGTGCAGGAACAGAGCCCCCATAAGGTTACCACTGTCATTTCTCTATCTCCTCCAGGCCACCAGTTTCCAAATCACTTCCCCAGAAGCCCAGAGGAAGAGGAGCCACAAGCTCCCTAGGGACTCAGATACCTCCGAGCACCAGAAGACCTCCAGTGAGGCCTGGGTGTCACCACCTCTAGCTGGTGCCTGACCTTCGGGATCCCAGGACTCAGTTGCTTAGCTCAGGGTGGACCTGAGTTCTTCTGCACTCCACCCAGAAAGACTGCTGGTACAAAAGGTGGCCACTGGGGCTCACAGCAGTGGGGGCCCATCGTGGGGACAGGCTATTCTGCTTGGTTGGATTCTATACCATGCACTTCCTCTTACCCATCCAGCCTAATCTGGCCCTCATATCTGCCTACGGCACCAAGAGGCCTGGGCTCCAGTGCCTGCTCCGAGAGTGAGCACGAGGACCTGAGAAGGTTAGTGTTTGGGGTCTCTGCTATTGTTATGACCTGAAGGAGGCAGGGGCCTGGACAAGATGACCTTCTATGCTGAGCTCCACCCACCCAATCCAGCTATGTTGTCACAGCCAAGTCAGTGCATCAGCATCCCTTGTTCTTTGTATCTTGTCCCCATGGTTGTATCTTCCTGTGCACCCACACAGACACACAACACACATACCCACAGGGGATAACACATCTCAGTTATACACGCACCTATACACCTTTGTCCGTACCCAGTTATATTCTTACGCTTACAGGTACAACACACACACACACACACACACACTCACACCTACTCACAACTACTCACCATTTACTTGCTTGCGAGTTCACACTTGCACACGTTTCTCCCCCATGTCTGCACACATACCAGCCACTCTTACACATGGGCACTCCCATGCACAGCAGCACACTGTCCACACAACACCCAGCTACTCTCACATATGGGACCCCCTCTATGCACACCTGCACACTGGAAGCACACCCACTCCCACACATAGGCACTGCGCCTATGCACACCAGCACATATATACTGTATACAAATCCAGCTATTCTTATACATGAGCAACATGTACATGTACACGCACAGGTTCGTTACCTGCCCCACCCCCGCCAAACACTCATATATACACACTCATATGACTCCATCACCTATCCACTTGTCTTGTGGAGGTGGGGCTGAGGCCAGGCTCTGGGCCAGCATTGTTGAGGGGACTCAGGGAGCAGTAGGAAGCAGTGCAGGCCCACTCCAACTGTCCTTGGAGTCAGTCCCATTCTACTACCTTAGCTGACCCACTCCTTGCCTCCCAAGTGTCTTATATGCTGCATAGATAGCAAGCCGGCCTTGAGTCGGGAGAGACGAGCTTGCAGGCAGAGGGCAGGGCTGCCTTGGAAATCCAGAGGGGACGGCAGAAATGAAAGAAATGAAAGAAAAACATAAAACAAACAAAAGTGACTCAGGAGAGAGCAGAGCCCATACAGGGCTGCTCCAAGGTGGCAGCAAGGCACTAACATGGCGTTACTGGTGGCGTCGGAGGTGGCTTCGGCAGCAGAGAGGACTCCGCACTCGGCACACGTGAGGGTACGCCCGAGGCGGGGCGCGGGCAGCTGACTGCAAGTGAAATCAAAGGCTGAAACAAAAGCAAACAGGTTCCCTCGAAACCGCGAGGCGAGGAGCAGAGATGGTAGCCTGAGGCTCTCAGTCATCTAAGGGACCCAAGCCGAGGGCAGGGAGTGAGATGGGCAGGACTCAGGCTGCCAGCATCTGCTGACTGACAGCATGCCTCTGTCTCTAAGTGTCGAGAGCAGCAAGATCTGAAGGAGGCCTGATATCCTTCCTCCTCCCACACAGGCACGCCGGAGGTTAGCTCATGGGCTGGGTCACGGGAGAAGGGTCCACCTGCAGGCCTCACAGGGAGAGCAGAAGTAGGGTGAGCTGTATGGCAACCCTGTCCATGCGTGCGAGTGCATGCGTGTGAGGGAGGTGTGTGCATGCACATGCAGCAGGTGTGTGTGCGCATGCGTGCGTGCGTGCGTGTGCGTGTGCGTGTGTGTGTGAGGGAGGGAGGTGTGTGCATGCACACACAGCAGGTGGGTACCTTCCCATCTAGGCATTGGCCCAGGACACCCACAACTGGGGTCTGATTCCAGCTCCCCCAGCTTTCCCCATTCCCTAAACCTCTGTCTACTTGGATATGAGGGGATATAGACTTGGCAGCTTCCCTATGGCTATTCTAAGAGCAAATCAAGCAGGCCAGAGCTGGAGCATGCAAGGAGACCTCCACACCTACAACTCCAGCCACAGCTCAACCCACGTGCGTGGGGCTCGGACTCTGACGTGGGCCCACTGTACTGGGGTAGACAGCAAGGCTGAGGCTAGAAGCTCAGGCCCAAGCTCTCCGCCACAGAGCACCCAGCACAGTGACAGAACTCCCTTAGCCCATTCAAGGGCTCTAACCAGGGCCAGAGCCCACCAGACACCCAGAGAAGTCACTGGGCAGAGAAGGAGGAACCAGAAAAAGAGAGACAGTGAGACAGAGAAAGACACCGAGCAAGACAGGCACAGAGGGGAAGGGCAGGGGTAGGACCCCCACAAAGACACCAGTACATCAGCTGCGGGAGGTAGAAGGCGGGGCAGGGAGGAGAACTCTGGGCAGGGCAAGGCTACCACCCCAATTTCCTATGACCCTGCATGTCCCTAAGCTGAGGCAGCAGGGACCCCCATGTCGTCCCTCACTCCCAGGACGACTCACAGAGCAGGTGCCTGAGCAGTGTGGGAGGAGCACCGTCCACCTATCCCTAGCTGTCCTCCAGTGATGAAGGCACCAGGCAGGCGAGGCCTCTTATGGGGTCCAGGGGACAGGGAGAACACTCCCAGCCTCGGGCCTGGGGTGCTCTCCCACTAGCCTGAGCCCACAAGGGGGCTCTCTTTGAGAAATGAGCTTGGAAACGTTTCTGGAGACGCTACAGGGTCCCACCTTGTTACAGGTCAGATAAAGAAACTGAGGCACAGAGCAAGACCAAGACTGACTGGCTAGAAAAGGCCTTTGTATTCTGTGCCCCAGGTTCCCAACCTGCTCTCTGACACCTGAATTGTCAGACTGGATTTGGGACTTAATGGTGGGTGGGCTCTGGGTCTTTCCAGCCAAGAAGGGCAAGGTGCCAGGGCCACAGGGCCTACCCTGCCCGCTCCTTCAGCTTCTTGTCCGTGATGCCGTCCTTGGACACGAGCTTGTTGAACACCAGGATCCCGATCACCATGTTCACCTGCCGGGCAGAGGCAGGAGTGGGCCAGAGCCCATAGGTGCCCAGATCAGCAATGGCCATGCCCAGAATGTCCACAGTCCTCCAAGGGCTACTCATGTGCCCCCACAATTAAGACCCCAGTGCTGGCCAGGTGGATCCATCCAGAGCCCTGTCCTCAATGTACCCCACACCACCAACACCCCTCCCTTGGCCCCTGATGATGGTGAGCTCCTAGCCCAGGGCCAAGGATGGCTTCATCGGCTGATCGTGGGCATCCCTTGTTCCTGATCTCCAAGACCACTGACCCTCAACCCCACTAACAATTTCCACTGGGTGCGTCCTGAGGGCTTCTTAGGGCCTCAGGCACATCTCTAAGCTGCTAACCAAATTACTACACAAGGTAAGAATCATTCCTAAGTCCACTGTCAGAGGCTCCATGACCTGGGGACCCTGGCACCTTGCCTCTCTTTGGCTGTCTCTGCCAGGATGTGGGATAAGGGACAAGGCCTTACTCAAATCTTACTTCTTATCCCCACTTCAAGAGAATCCCTGAGGGTCCCTAGGTAACTCCTTTTTTGTAGAAAGGCTGCCAGGACCTGAAGGCCTTGGCCTGGCCCTAAGGGGCAAAGGTCAAGGTGGGGAGACACTCTGGACTCTTGTGCCAGGGATCATGCCCAGAGGCCCAGGGGCTGACAGCTTCCACGGCTCTGCACAGTCAGGATTCCAAACACAGGGCCCTGTCTCCTGGTGTAGCCCTGCTTCCTAGCTTGCTGACCACACAATAGCTGGACTGCAGGTGTCCTCCTAGGCTAGGCTACCCTTCTGCAAGAGGCTCTGCTTGGCTGTCACAGGAAGAGTGGCCAGGGCACAGGATCCCGTGATTCATGTGGATAAGTAGGGGTAGGAGCTTCTTTCTCAACAGCCCTCACGCAGGCCCTGGAGTCTGTTCTTTAAATGACACCTGGTCTAGCTGGTCAGCAGCTACCCTCCGAGGCACTGCCAGGGATGCCCACCTGGCCTTCCGTTTGGGTGCCTCTGAGGAATAAGGAGCAGGATTCTGGTAACCATCCAACTGTCTCTACCCACCTACACACTCTCCCCAGACCCGCTACTCGCACTCGGCAGGGTCAGTTACTCCGGTGCCACCTGTCTGCTAGACTGACTTGAGCCAAGCTCCCTAACCATCCCTCCTCGACAGAGGGTGAGACCAGGCGACAAGGACTAGAGAGAGAGAGAGAGCATCTACTCCCATGCTGAGCCAAGCCATTCCTGGCCCTGGGCCAGTCCCCAGCTGTAGTTTTGGACTCTCCTCCAAATGGGCATGTCAACCGAAGGGCCAGGAAAAAGCAAGGTCTCTCTGACACCAGGAAACAAGCAGCCCTAGCTCTTGGCACTCTGGGTGCCGACAGCTGTGGACATGCACGACCTGGGCCATGTCTGCTCAACCCTTGCAGCTACAGCTGTCCATCTGTCCATCTGTCCCCACCTCCCTGTTACTCACCAAACCTGCAAGGGCCTCCTGGCAGATACATAATCAATGCCCGATATCCAGGCAAGCCATGGTCATGGAGATAAGAGGGACGACAGTGTAGCACACTAAGCGACTGGAGTGGGGTGAATGGAGCTGGTGACCAGACCCCCACAGGCCAGCCAAGGGCCACATAAAGACCCAGGGGTCCAGCCTGGGAGACAGAGGAGGGGAGGGGCTGGGTCAGTACCAGCACAACTGCAGCAGCTGGTCCCACGAAGGCATACAGAAGTCCCCCCTCCAGGGAGAGCCAGCAGCTGGAGAAGAGACAAGCTGTCAGTACCCAGCCCCATGCCCACTAGGCAACCGGTGTGTCCGGAAGAAGTACATGAACTGGGTGGCCATGAAAAAAATGGGGAAACCTGCACACGGTTTTTTGGTTTGGGTCCCCAGGAGTCCCCATGCAGCCACTGTTACCTCCACTTACAAATGGAGGCACGGCCCAGTACAGGGAATAGGGTATGCCTTCTCAGAAGCCCTGGGGCTCTCCTCTGCCCTCTGTGGGTGGGGCGCTTTCTGGCTCTTTCTCGGAGTCTCTAGCAGACCCTCCTTGACATGAGGTTCCTGGCCTAGGTCAATAGTCCTATGCTCATTTGCCCAGCTCTCCACAGCCCATACTACCCATCAGCCCCTAGGAACCATCCATGGTACCCCTAGGAGATCAAACCAATAAGTCAGTGGTTCTCAACCTTCCTAAAGCTACAGCCCTTTAGTACAGCTCCTTATGCTGTGGTGACCCCAACCATAAAATTGTTTTCATTACTACTTCGTAACTGTCATTCTGCTACTGTTATGAATCAAAATGTTAAGTTTCTGATATGCAGGATATCTGATATGCAACCACCGTGGGGGGCATGATCCACAGGTTGAGAACCACCGCCATAGAGGCTACCCTCCGAGGCACTGCCAGGGATGCTCACCTGGCCTGCCTCGGGCTTGTCCCCACCTCTGACCTGGGCATTCTAGCCAACGATGCTCACTCAATACATTCCTTTCCATTCTTCAGAATCTCCAGTCTGTGTCTCCAACAAGGCTCAGATAGAGGGACTCCAGAGCCCTACCACCTGGGGCTCCAGAGTAATTTAGGTTTGCTCTGACCCCCACACTCTGATGGTTTTAGCCACCATCCCCACCTGGATCCTGACTAGTGTGAGCCAGACAACCCCTTGGGTTTTTTTTCCCTCTTTCTAGTCCCCATCCTGAGCCTGGGGGGAGGGGGGGGCTGTCTCTGCCCACGGAGCTTACACTGCTTTAGGTCAGCTGTTGGGCTCCAGGGCTTCATCTGTGAAATTGACTCACCCCTATAATACCCACAGGAAGGGTGCACCAGCCGCTATCCTCTGGGGGTCTCCTCAACACTAGCACACATGGGAATGAGGATGCCAGAGGCTCATGGCCATCAAGATCAGACAATGAGGAAGGGAGCAGGAGGCCCCAGGCATCCTTCTCATCTCCCTGCCCACAGGACCTGACTGCCTAGGAGTGAGGGAGCTGCCTAAGGGCCCACACCCTCCTAAGCCTGGCTGATACAATGCCAGCAAGGTGGGGCATCTCCCGGGTCTGCAGAAGGCTATTCCATCCCCGCCTGCCCAACTCACTAGTTCATGGTGCTGTACCCCTTGGCCTTGGTGAATCCCACGGAAATGGCCACCACCAGTGCAGGGAGCCCTAGAAGACGACCAAAAGAAAGGGGGTCAGTCCTGCCATCCCCTGCCCACATGGGCCAGGGGACAAGCTGCATGAGGGAAGTCCCAAATGAGGGTACCACTACAGGGAAGGGGTGGACAGGGTACGGGTAGGATGATGAGAGCTGGGAGAATGAGCCGTGGCCTGTTACCACTCAATCTCATAGAAAGAGGCTATCATGTTTAGAGCACGCTCCCCAAGTACTGTGAAAGATACAGTACAGTGTTATGTGTCATCGGCATGCTAAGGGGCCTGGTTGGGCTGCATTTTCTGGCAATCTTATAAAGAATTGGAGGCCCCAAGGGAGAAGCCAGGGTGGCACATGGAGACTCTGGGAGTGGTAGGAACAAGCAGAGAGCTAAGACAAGAATGCCAGGAACAGAGATAGCCCATCATCCTACTCGGGCTGCCCATCCCCTGAGGCTTTACGTACCCCAGCCCACCGCCCGCCCTCTGCCCAGCTGCCTGCCCTCACTCCTGGCCACTAACCCCAGCCCACTGCCCGCCCTCTGCCCAGCTGTCTGCCCTCACTCCTGGCCACTAACCCCAGCCCACTGCCCGCCCTCTGCCCAGCTGCCTGCCCTCACTCCTGGCCACTAACCCCAGCCCACTGCCCGCCCTCGCTCCCAGCTGCTGATCTATACCCCAACAAGCCCTAGCCACAGTCCACCCTCACTTCCCAACCCTAGCTGCCCTGCTCACCCCAGCCCAGGCAGAGAAAGCGCTTGCGGACGAGCCGGCTCCGGAGGCGGCCAGTCACGGCCATGTAGGACTGCCAGGCCTCGGTGAGCACCCAGCAGAAGGAGGACAAGAAGAAGAAGTGCAGGAAGGCAGCCACCAGCGTGCACACAACCTGGGCAGGCAGGGGCCAAGGGGACTGGGCAGGTTGCTCACTGGCTCTCACCCATCCCCTGTGTGCATGTGGCAACACCCAGCATCCAATGACTTTGAGACCAGCCAAGTTCCTAGGCAGGAAGCAACCTGGTCCCCCCACCCCTCCCGGAGATAGACCACTGAAGCCTAAAGGCCTGGGGTAGATGTTCATCCTCCAACCCCAGCTGCCAGTAAACTGGGGTCAGAAGCCCACTGAGGAGCTCCTGTCAGGCCTGTCCCTCAGCAGGGATGAAATTGAGGCCCGAGGGTCAGGGGGAGTCACACTCTCAGACCCACATCAAATCACAGGCGAGCCCACTGTGACTGAGTTTCTGCCCCGGCACACAGCAGTGTCTGGGGCTGGGCCTTCTTTTCTGTCTCCAACATATTAGGGTGGCCCATGAAGACCCCTCCCAAAGCCTAGCCTCTGGGTCACATGTGGCAGGACAGGGTGTGGAGACCACAGGGTGGGAGTGAGGAAGGGGTCCTAGGAAAGGCAAACAGAGGGTGGGTTCCCACACTGAGCTGCCCAGTTCACATCTGGCCAGGGTGTGGGGGGGGGAGAGGCATCTTCACCACACCTGAAAACACAAGGCTATGCAGGGCAGGACAAGAGGCTGCCTACCTTGTTGCGGGTCTGGGTCTGCCCGATGAGGATGAGAGCGTTAGAAGAGATGATGGACAGGCAGAAGTTGATGAGGATGACGGACCGCTCTGAGCGAATGTACCTGCGAGAGGGGTCAGGGCCTGAGGTCAGCACCTAACCGGGAATCAAGGTCATGTGGCCTGTCCAAGCAACAGTGTTCCATTTCCTCCCTGAAATTACTGCCTCTCTCGTTACCATCATCACCATCGCCACCATCCCCATCCCCATCCCCCATCACTACCACCACCATCACCACCACCACTACCACCATGACTACCCCAATCATTACCACCACTACCATAAGCATCATCCACCACCAACATAACCTTCATCACCATAACTACCATCACCATTATTACCGTCATCACCATCACTGTGGCCATCACAACCTACAACCAGGGCTACCATCGCTGCCATCCATCATCATCATCAATCATCAACACTACGAACCACCACCAGCCATTGGGAAAGGAGAGAGACCCACCCAGGTAGAGATCAGAGAGAGGGTCCTCAGCTAGCCTTGGGGGCTTGGCATGCTTGATGTAGGCAGAGCCCTTATTGCATCTGGGCCTCCCCCCCCCCAAACTGGCCATCAGAACAGTCCCTGTCTGCAGCTCATAGAGCACAGCGATGCCATCAGTGCTCACTAAGGAAGGTGCTTTGAACACCAAGTCACCTCCTCTCCGGGTCAGAGTTGAGTCCAGCCTCTGAGCTCCAAGCTCGAGATGGTGTAAGATTCTGAAGGGCCGCTAAGAGGGAGTCCTACGAGAAGCATTCTGGATGCTCCGTCTTTGGGAAGAACCAAGGGCAGCCGACGCTAGAGGCTGCACAGGCTGCCCCTCTCCCACTAGTCACATCGATCTCTTGCTGCCTGACTGCAGGCAGTGACTGGCACATCAGTTTCGATTATCGGCTACCATCACACGGGGTAGAGAACTGGAACAGCCAGGCGCAGGGGCCAGCCATCACACGGGGAGCCCTAGGACAGCTCTGTGTACAATGACCTTGAATGTACCTCACTGCAAACTACCAGGTGGGGTTAGATGCTGGCGAGCAGGGAGAAGGCCACCCCACTGGCACACGCCCATGGTTACATATACCTACTGGTGGGGGCACTGCCCAGACACATCTGTGACTTGAGTGGACTCCTAATGGCTCAGCCATTAAGAGAATTCACACTATGCAATCCTCCTATACCCACACCTGCCTGGGATTTAACCAGGCTGAGCTACCCCATAGCCTACACATGGGCAGATAGGGCCTGAGGTGGACATGGGGGTCCTTGATGATCCTTGTAGCCTTGGGAGCCCAGTGCAGGAAGTTATTTCTGGCTCCAAGGAGTTTGTAGGTCCAGGTATGAGGGTGCACAGGGATAGTGAGTAGCCACAGGACTCCAAGTAACCCAAGGATGACTGCTCTATGTGTCCAGCTGGAGCCTAAGCTCAGAACTGATGTCTGTCAGGAAGTGTAGTCAGGTGACAGCAGGGATGAGGACCTGTGTGTTCAACATGCCCCCCACCCCCATCCTTCCTCTGTGACCCAAGTGACACAGCAATCGGAAACCACCTGGAACGGCACCGCAGGCCGCTGCATGGGGCAAAGCGGGCAGCATGGTCCAGAGTAGATGGTACGAGGGGGAAAGGGAGGGCTGGGTCTTCAGGCTCTGGAGCAGGCACCCACCTCCATACAGACACGTAGATGATGACCAGCATGAGCAGGGTGAGGGAGGACACGCCACAGCCCACGATGAGCGTCACGGATGGCACGGTCGCCTTATCCATGTTCTGGGGAGCAGGGGAGACAAGGAGTGAGACGGGATCCACGGCTGGCGAACAGAGGTCTGGCCGAGGCCCCATGTAGCCCCAGGGTCTTGTGCCCTCCCACCCCTGTTCTTCTTTTTCTGCTGGGCTGTCCGTAAGAGCAGTTCTTGTCCCTTGCTGAGGACAAACCCTCCCCAGGGTAATGACAGTCACAGGCCACGCCTGACAATAGCCCTCACCTCCTTCACGTCACAGCCCTTCAATTCCAATCCCTCAGTTCCCACCACATCACAGGTAGGGTGAGGGAGGCACAGACTCAGCCCTGCCCCCACAATTAGCTCTCAGGCTGTGGCTCTCTACATTGCCAGGGCCCCAGGATGGTGTCCACCCCCAGTTCCCACTATATCTAACTGGGCAGCCAGCCAACACCCCCAACTCCATGGCCACCCACCCCAACATTCTTCCCACAACTCCATTTCTCGCCGCTCTGCCAAAGCTCCTCTTTCTTTCTTCCCCTGGCTCTCGCAAGTACCTTGATTCACCTCCATATCTTGGATGCCCCCTCCCTGCTGGCCTCAGTACCCCCAGTCGGCTGCAAAGGCCACTCAACGGGATGCCTCGTTTCCACCTGAGAGTCTTTGCACCTGGGGTTCCCTCTTCCCAAACTCACTTCCCACCAACACAAGACTGGGGCCTTGGCCATCCTGATCTTACTCATCCCTGTGCAGGGGCAGGGCCCATAGACACCACCATGCTCTACCATACGCCCGGCACAACCCAGAGACAGCAGGCTGGCCCTGCTCAACCAAGGCAATGTTCACTGCAAATGATGATACGGCTAGCTCATGGTTCACACCATAAGCCACGCAGCGCCCCAAGCCACAGGTCATGGGGCCCTAGCGGAACCTCTACACCACCCCCAGTTCTTCCTGCCACCTTCCTTTCCCTCTTCCAGAATGAAAAGAGGCCTGAGGTGGCTTAACTAGGCTCTATCCATAGGGTGACATGGGCCACATGCTTGGCACATCCACAGACACCCACCTACCCGATATTTATACAGACACACACACCCCTGGCACAAGCAGGCAGACTTGTGCTGCCTACCCTGATTTGCCCTGGCCCTCACACCAAGCCTGCTCTTTGCACATGCTAGGCACCTATGTATGTGCCAAGCTTCCTCTGGAAAGAGGTCCAACTCCTGCTCTCATTACCCTAGGCCTCTGGGGCCTCGCAGGAGACCTGGGTGACTAGCCATGTGACTCTGCGACCTCAAAAGTCTCTAGCCGTAAGTGGGAAGGGCAAGTGTGGACAGTGAACGGCTGGGCATCATTCTCCCGGCATGAGCCCTCTAGGATCACAGTCCTTTCACACTTGGCTTTACCAGTGGAGAACCTGGGTCCAAACTGAGAGGAGGCCAGGTGACAGGGACAGGTGGGGGAAGTGGCCAGCAAGTATTCCAGAGCTCTGGGAAGGTCACAGCCAACTGAGCAAGTGGCTCACACCCATGCCATGACTGACTCCACTTTTTGACCTCCATGGCCATCTGCCTTGTCTGCCCTCATTAGGTCTGGCAGCTGCCAGACACCCCTAGCCTGTTTGCTCCTCCCAATTGGCTCAGGGTCATTCATGACAGACTCAGCTCTGCACGTTATGGGGGTGGGGGGCGGCAGCAATCTCTGAAGCAGAGATTTGTCTGTCAAGAGACATGCCAGGTCTTATTAGGAGGGTCAGACTGGAGACCCCAAGGACAAGAAACAGGCCCCAAATCCTAGAGAGGAGACAAGACCAAGCTGGCCCACTGTAGGAGATCAGCTCCAGTGCCAAGCTCAGCTTGCCCCAGGGCCTTTGCACAGGCTGTTCCCATCACCCATCACTGTCCTTCTAACCTTCATGTGACTGGCTCTTCTTTTAGCTAAGAAGTCACCATCTAGAAACCCTCAGAACATTCCATCTGAACCAGCCTCGGGTTCTCTGCCTATGACTTTCCCTTGAGCACTCTGGATAAGGGTTGCCTGCCTCGCCAATGGCCTGCCTGGGTTGCACTTTCCACAGCTGCTGCCAATTTGCACCCCATAAATTCCCTACTCCAAGTCTCCAGGTGGTATATGCATCTCCCAAAGAGTGGCTTCTATCCTGCAATGCTGGCTTCCTCCTGCTCTGTTCCACTGTTATCTGCAGCCCCTAAGTACCCACAAACTAACCCCACCTCAGACGCTAAGATCCAAACTCTGTCGCACCTTCTCCCATTACACCTCACCACTAACATATACTAAGTCTTGATCCCAGTCATATTTCCACTCTGCTTCTTGACCTGGGGCACATTCTGAGTACTGATACCAGCTAAACACTGAGCCTTGATCCTTGTCATAGGCTGAGCTTGGGCCACAGTCACATATTGAGTCCTGACCCTGGGCACAAGTTGAGCTCTGACCATGGATATACACACTAAGCCCTGATTCTGGTCACAGGCTGAGCCACAATCCTAGCCACACACATATCCCTGATCCTGGCTACACTCTGAACCCTACTCACACACTGAGCCCTGATTCTGGTTACAATATGAGCCCTGATCCTGGTCATGCTCTGAACCCCGTCCCTGCTCATACTCTGGGTGTAATCCTGGTTACACCCTCATAGCTGACCCCACTGCACCTGGGCCCCAACCCTACTCACACACCTGCCCTCACTGTGGTCACAGGTTGAGCCCTGATCCTGGTGACGTACTGAGCTCTGAGCTAGGTCACACGCAGATACCAATCCTGGTTACTTACACACAGGACTATGGCCTAGTCCACTAAGCCTGAGGCATGTCCCAGAAGCAACGACATCAACGCTGGCCTCACCTTCTGTTTACTATGGCCGGGCTGTGTGGGGCACCATAAACACATCGCCTGGTCCATCCACAAAGCTCAGGCAGGTGGTGCATCCCACTCACAGGTGTGACTCAGAGCGGTTACTCACCTCCCGCAGCCGCATCCCAGCAGCATCTGCGCCCACACCCTGGCTCATGGCCAGCTCCCAGCTCCCAGGTCTGTCTCCCTCATAGCATGCCTTGACCAGTTTGCGACCCCAGCTTTGGGCGCCACACACTCTACCTCCACCTCAGGTCCTTTAGACAAGAGTCCCCTGAGCGGCTGTGTCTCAGGTTCATTGTCTCTGTCTATGCTTCCAACTCTCTGGTCCAGTCCCGTCGGCCCGGGAGAGGACCACCTGACTCTCTCTCTGCAGCTACCTAACTCAGCCCTGGCCACCTCTCTGTAGCTGGCTAGGCTGTCCTTTGCTTGTTCCTACCAGGGTCCCATGTCTCCACTGCTGGTCTCTGCCCTGTCCTCCCTGACTTTCCTTCCATCGGCATGAAGCTGAGTCCTCCCTCTCACCCTGTCTCTCCTGTCCTAGGTCCTGTGCCTCTCTCATATCCCCCATATCCCTGGCATCTCTATGCCTTTCTCACCTAACAGGACGGCTGTCACCGTCTACCCCAAGCTAGGCTAGTGAACTCCTGTGTACCCCCTCAGGACCTCACTCCAAACCTCCTCTTTACATACTCCTTCTAGATGCTGCCTTCGGGGAAGGAGGCTCCTGAGTGGTTACTTTGCCATATGAACACATGCCCCAGCCCTGGAGGGCATCAGCAGGGGGCTGCCTAAGCCCCCAGCCCTGGGCACTCCAAATGTCAGCAGGGGCCAAGCTAGCCAGCTAGAGAGCAGGAGAACCTTGACAGGTTCTCTGAAATTCTGGCTCATTTTCACTTGGCATCTTAAGTGGGGTCTCAACCCCAGGGCAGCCAGTATGCGTCAGGTGGGAAGGAAAAAAAGACCAAGAGGGGTTCTAGTAGGAGGTAAGCAGAAGCCACACCCACAGTGCTTTCCCCCACCCCCACCCCCAGTCTCCTCCTCAAACCCCACACTGAACCAATGCAAGCTGCCTCTGGTGGAGTCCTGCAGTCAGGCAGGTCCGATCCGATCCTATCACAGAGTGAGGGAAAAGGCCCCAGGAGGTACCACCTGGCCCTGAACTCAGCTTCTACTGCCTTATCTGGACTACAGAGACAGGGAGCTCTGAAACGACACCCTGCAGAGACACTGTTTTGTGACCACTAACCTGATACTAGAAGCCCCTGGGGGCATCCATGGATGCCTGTGACACAAAGCAGAGCTGGGGCAGTCCATCTGCCCCTCCCCCTCAGGGTGGCCTCATTCTCCCTACCCCAGGCACATGTCATGGTCAGCTAGACCGGGGCGGGGGGGGGGGGGGGGGGGGAGGCACCTCCAAACACTCCGTCTAGCTCCCAGCATCAGGAGCGCCACACCAGCTATGGCTGCTCCAGGGGTCCAGCTCCAAACAAACGGTGCTCTTCCCTAAGGGCAAACGGCCCCCTCCCTTTCACAAGGGAAACTGAGACTCTTAACAGACTCTTAACAGAAGGCCAGCCCAGGATCGTGTTATGTGTAAGGAGCAAGCACATTTCTCCAGTCTACAACTCTGACCTCCCACAGCCTGACCCCGGGCTAGGAGAAAGGAAGTGGGGACATGTCCTTTGTCATTCTCCCTGTTTTGGTTCTGATTCCATGTCCTAAGGCACAGCAGCATTGGAGACTAGGCTGGACCGATGTTGCCCGGGCCAACCTCTAGGAACCCTAGAATGGCCATCTACATAGAAGCCATCTCTCGCAGGTAGTTCCCAGGGTGGCTCCAGCCACTGCCCGCGCCTTGCCCACAGACCTGCCAACACAGGCAGTCCCACTGAAGGAACTGCCCAGCTGGAGGGCACACGGGACCAGTACCAAGAGCCCAGACTCACCCTAGGACCTGGAGCTGGCCCTTCTTGGCCTCAGATTCCATGACTGCCATAAAGGAGTCTGGTAGTAACGGAATGAGGTCCCTCTGGTTCTGATCCCCCCTCCCACTGAGACCCTAGCTGTTACACTGTGCCTTCCTTACTTTCCAGAGAATGATGAGGGGCGGAAGGGGGCAAGAATTCTGAGGTCCTGAGCTTCATCTACACGGAGTTTGGACTCTGAGGGCCAAGATCTGTCTGCCCACATCCAGGAGAGAGCCAAGTCCTCTCTCCAGAGTCCTCCATTCCAGCCCAGAGGCCCCTTCCACAAGAGGGCTGGGCTGGGGGCCAGAGCTCAGACCCTGGCTCTTTCTCTTCTTGAGCCAGCCTGGCCCAGGGACCGTGCAGCTCCAGCCCTCACCCCCACTCTCCTGGCCTTCTCGGGGCTGGGGGACAGGAAAACCCACCAGTCTAGAGGGCTCGGCCAGCACCCAGGGCCCGAGGCAGCAAGCTGGCCTGAGATGCTGTCACCATAGAAACCAGCAGCCCCCACAAGAATCACAGGAACAAAAAAGGAGGCCCCTGAGACCATGGGGCCTGTCTAGGGACTTGGGCCAGGCCCAGCAGCCTCAGCCACCCCCAGAACCCTGCCTGGGGACACAGCCACCTCCGCAGCCCAGGCTCCACTGGGGCGGGGGCAGGCAGAAGCGCTGTGTGAGAGGAGCGTCTCTTCCCCTTGTTCTCTGGCAAGCCAAGCGAAGGGGTCCACAGGCCCGCCTCCCAGCCCCAGTTCGGAGGTCTCCAAGGCCCCAGGCCTCCAAGGAGAGTGGAGACAAGACCCACTTGGCAGTCACTTCCTGGGGGTCTCTAACTCCACACTGCCGCCCACCAGGCTCCCACTCACCCTCTCCCAAGACTTCAACGGGCCACCGTGGCTGCCTGGCGCTGGGACCCCTGGGGGGGCCGGGCCCTGCGCCTTCCGCCCGCCCGCCCGCACGCACGCACATCCCCGCCCGCGCCCCTTGCCCCCCGCCGCCCGGGTCTCACCGCGTCGGCGCTGAGCTGGGCTAAGATGGCGAAGGTGGAGAGCCGGTCACACAGGCAGCGCGTCCGGAGGGCGTCGAGGGGCACCGTGCGGCAGCCGCGCCAAGACCAGGGCCCGAGCTGCGGGGGG
>CABHPH010160729.1:26434-45963 GCA_902168325.1 Peromyscus nudipes | reverse complement strand
CATGTATGCACAAAGGAATGCTGCTCATCTGTGAAGGATGATGAGCTTCTTCCAGCTGCAGCAAAATGAATGAGACTAGAAGACCTAATGTTAAGTGAAACAAGCCAGACCCAGAAAAAAGACACAGGAGGATAAGAATGACCTGTTCTTATCTAATATTATCTATAATACAGATAATAGCTAATACCTATAATATTTAATATGTAAAAAACAAAGAAATGAATGAAAAAATCAGTATGAAAGTATAGATGTGGAGATTGGAAAAGGTGCTAAGGGGAGGGGAGTACAGGAAGAGAAAGACAGAAGGATATGACCTTATGATCAACATACTCTGAATTCAGGTGTAGAAATGCCAGCGAGAGTCTCATTTATAACAACCAGCATGAGTTTAAAATAATATTTTATCTAATATTGCTAGGTAGATTACAGGTGACATCACCATTAGAATTGCTACTGAAGGGTTTTTAATAGCCCCAAAGAAAATGTCAAAACTTTATGCCAAGTTCTACACTTGGAAATGAACAATACAGAAAAGCATAGGACAGTCGCATTGCTTTTGAGAGGGCTCAATTCCAAGGAGGCCGACTGGTAAGTCACATGGGGCTGGAGCAGAAGGCCTCAGTTTTATGTAATACCTAATCACCATAGTCTACTGGTGATAGACCTTACGCACAAGGCTGGGAAGCATCATTGTGAAAAATTTTACTTGGGAAGGGAGAGACTTAGGGTGGTCCCAGGAGAGCTTGATTGACAGAAGATACGATAGAAGGATCAGATCATGAATAGGAAAGGGAATTCAATGCAGAAAGAACAGATAAAGTTGCCATAAAGACATAAAAGTCTGTAAAAAAGTGTAGTAGGCCATGAGGGCTGGTGACACAGTGATTCAGGAGCCTTTGATTTTAACAGGTTCACTGGGAATTAAAATTACACATTGAAAGCAATCTCTAAGAGTAAAACATTCATCAACTGACTCAACACAGGAATAATTTTGATGAAGCCTTTTGAATAGCAGTGAATTCAACTTTAAAGTATTAATTAAACTACACCCTCCAACACTGGCTTAATGAAAAGATAAGACAGTTTCTTCTCATTCAGCTTTTGCTTATTTCTCCTTGAACTCCCTTCTTAGATTAAGAAGGGGAACCTTGATCCCCCTCCCTGGTCTTTCTGTCTTCCTTTTTACTGTTTTACGTCTTGCCCTCTGGCCATGCCATCTTTCACTGACATACTGCATCTAAAGTTTAAATGTGTTTTTGCTGCCTACAAAACCAACAATTGCTGTAGTTATTTTACCACGTGGAAAGCTCAGTTCACAACTGCTCGTGACCATATGCTATTAGAGATGCAGTTTGTCAGTGTTCGTACCTGCAAACCTATGAACACTCTGCTACATTTTCAGAGTCTGTTCTGTGGAGTCCTTCCACAGTTGTTCTTGAAGTTCTTAGGAAAATGTACTTAATTTGGTGACCTGGTCTTACACTTATTTAAGCTCTTGATATAATGTGATATCTATTTCCCTTGCATACTAGCATTGGGTTGTATGCAAATTGCTCTCCTATTCCAATCCCTAGAATTATTTGGAACCATCTTCAAAGCAACTGGGAGAACTTCATTCATGTCTAATAAGAACCATCAAAGTACCAATGCGTAACTACTTTTTAGTTTCAAAACTGTGTTTTTGTTTGTTTGTTTACAATGCTCTAGCTGGTAACTGCCTGAATTCATTGGTGACACTTCTCTGTAGGACCTCTCATTATTTTAAACCCAGTTTCCATATGTTATAGTTTGTAAACCGAGAAATAGATTTTTCCCCCTCAAGGTAAATATTCAACATAAATCTCGGGTTTGTTTTCTGGGCAAAGGTTTTTCTTTTGCAGCAAGTTCTCTGATGGTTATAGCTGATATGAAACCTCAAAATATTTTGGGTTTAGTTCAGATACGCATCTGTGACTTTGAATGTTATTCCAAACTTTTTAATCCATAAATTAAAAATGTATGAGCAAAAGGTTTATGCCAGATTTTTGCTCTCAGATACAATCAGCTCTAGCAACTGAGCATGCAAATGACAGATGCAGTATAAATTTTATGTAACCTACAGTCAGAGGAATGCTTAGGACCAGGTTCTTTTTCCAAGAGTCTATTTAAAGTTACTCACTTAAATAGTGCTGCACGGTGCTGTGGTACCTGAGTCAGTCTGTCAGTACTTGCCATGGAGTTCTGAGTCTCTTAAAGACATTGGTTCTGAACGCAGCACAGGAAGACAGTAACAATAGAAGCTCACTTTCAGCTCTGTGGTTTTTGCTTGTTTGTTTGTTTGTTTTTGCATGTACCAAGTCATTTAGCAACAACCCCTGGGTGCTACTTTCATCCAGAGTTCCTGAGAACAAAGAGACACAGCACCTAGTATACGTTCTGGCTTTAGGAATGCGTTCTCAACTTCTAGGTCTGGAAAGGAATGGGGGAGGAAGCAGAGAAGAAACTGTTCAATACAAATTGCAGGTGTAAAGAGAGATAAGGAGAATTCAGGGTTGGGAAAAGCTGGTTGTGAAGCTATACTGATCATGAACAGTGAGGATGGCCCACCTCAGTTCCTGCCTCTTACTTCTGGAGTCTCTCTGGCCTTCACTATAACTTTTTTCTCCTCATATCTTCATTTGTTTCATTTCCTTCTTATTTTATTAAAGACAATACTATTTATTAAAGGCAAATTGAATAATACGAAGAATGGATTAGGTATGAATTGAGTTATCAGAGTGGCAAAACTCTTCTGTATTACCCATGCCTAAGTGGCTTCTGGGGCCACCGAATAGTCTGCTTTTAAAACCAGGGACGTTCCTGAGAACTTGGCCATCTTGGTCCTTCTATGACAGCAAAGGACTCTCTGTGGAGATAAACAGAAAGGGAGCGGTAATTAAACAGAGTTCTCTAGCAGCCGGGGCGTGGGAAATTCGGGGGAGCTGGACTCCAGACAGATGGGAGAGGCTTCAGCTCTAATTCCAAGGGCACTGAGAGGATTAAGCACACATTCCTTCTTGTTCATGTCTCTGTCCGCTTTCTAAGCAGAGTGTAGACATATTTAATTTGACCAAGGCCTAAGTCAAGACTTGGAGGGTAGATAGAATGAAAACGCTTTGATCTTGTAAAAGCCAATGAAAAATCTACTCTGTTAAAAGTCCTCTTGTCGAAGACAAAGATACTCACCTTGCTCAGCCCCGGTGTATGGTGTTTTTCTTGTTTTATGATTGAGGGAATAATATAGTTATCAAGTTAAATTTCATATGTAACTAATACATAGTTTTTGAGATGATTAAATCTATATATGATTAGGAAAAGGCTTGAAATAGCCTATGAAGTCTTAGTCTATGTACTATCTACTGTATTCTGGTCTGTTCTCCAAGGATATATTTGTTAGTTATCATTTTAATTATCATCCTTATCACCTACAAATCATAAGCACTTGACCTTATATTTCAGTATTTTAAAATATTGCTAAGAAAATATACACTAGTTTAGCGTGACACTTGTTAAATGAGTACTTTCATCTAAATAGATTTTTTAAATGATATACAATGAATGGAATTTCCCAAGGCAGTAAAAATAATATTTCAAATGTGTTGTTATGTTTCCAAGAATTCTTATTATGTATTTCAGAACTGTTTATAGTGATACTATGTTTTAAATATACAAATGCTCTAGTACATTCCTTATGAAATATGTCTGAAGCTAGAAGAATCATCATGTAACTTCCATCTATTTAGAGAGAATTGCTTTTAAAAAGTCATCAAATAGCCATTTCACTACATAGAACTATTTCAAAATATGATATGCTACCCATTAAGTATGTGAAACCACAGTGCTCCTATTACATTTGATGCCATTTCATAATCTTTACAATTAAAACTTTGTATTATTTTATAGAGAGAGGATGAGTTGGTCTTTTGTCTGGTAGCATAGGCTGTAGTCAGAGCTACTTAGGAGGCTGAGGCAGGAGAATCATGGGCTGAAGACACGTCTAGGCTACAGAATGAATCCTGAGAGTCAGCCTGGAAATGTAGTGAAATCCTGTTTCAAAATAAAAAGTAAGTGGAAGACCGAGTGTGTTGCTCGGTGGTAGAGCGTTTCCTTGGCACGTTTGAGGCCCTAGATTTAACTGAAAGCGCTAAAGAGAAAAGAAAGAAAAAGAAAATAAAAGAAAGGAAGAGAAGGGATGGGAGAGGAATAAAGGAAATGGGAAGAACTATTTTCTACAGTTTTCTGTGGGTGTTTTGTTTGTTTGTTTTTTAACTTCTGGCACTAAAATAGGAAGTAGAGGCAAAGATAAAAATAAAATGGTGATGATCGCATATAAATTTGGTCATCTCAACAATTTTTCATTAGGACATGCATGTATTTGAAACAGCCTATCACCAAAACAGTTTTAAAAAATAAGAGTGCTTGGAAACACAACATATTTCGTCTTCCATCTTGATTAATGTGTTAGTTACATAAATATAGTAACAAACCCTATAAAATGTAGGGGCCTTGTGCTGCTGTGGCCTGATCAGCTGCACCGGAAAAATACTGGTGGCGACAAGCTTGTGGGGGCTGCAATCCCGCCATTTGTTCCTCAAGAGGGTCTACATCACCACAGGCAGCCTTTCTCTCTTTCTCTCTCTGATCTCACTTGGGAGAAGGAATGAGGCAATTTTATATCTGGCTTCTTTTAGTTCTTCTCATGACTAATCATTTCCCAAATACCAGATCTCCTCATTCTGTTATGATGGCGGTGAGTATTCTGGCTTCTCTTATTTGGTGACAGTTATGCACACCCAGACTGTAGCAAAATGTAACCATTTAGTATCTGTTTATAGTCCATCAACATTTAAGCTGGACTCAGCTGGATCTTGCTCCTTGTATCTTGTTCTGGATTTGAGAATAAAGAAGCAATCATTCTATTTTCATAGTGGAGAGCAAAACTCAAGAACTGATAGAGCCTATTGCCATTGTTTGGTAGTGCACGCCACACCACTCTAGCGCACCTCTGACTGGGACCTTGTTGAGTCTCCTGATGATGTCTCCAGGTGACCCTCTGTGCCTCAGGAGTCAACTTGGTGAACACATGTCACTCCTCCTAGTTCTTCTGTTCCAGTCTTTATTGGGCACATCCACTGAAATGCTCTATCAGACTGGAACTTTCTGAATATTGTACAACCTAATACAATGTCATGGACTACCCATATACCTTTTTCATTCTGAAGTAGACTGCTTTTTATTTTCAGTGCAGAATTCCAAGTCTTCTGGTCACATACTCTTGAGGCTTTCCAGTACTGATATTGACTGAAGATGTGTAGTTAAAAATGGCAAAGCCATATAGAACAGACTTGTATCTACTCCTGAAGTAACAAATTGCACTATCTCTAGACAGAGAGGGGCTGTCAACAGAGTCAGTTTCCTTATGTCTACTTTATCCTCTTCTTGTTAAAAATATTTCTTTGTTTTATTTTGTATATGTGTGTGTAACTGAGTGTGTGTTTTTGCACTGTGTGCGTGCAGGAGCCCATGGAGGTCAGTAGAGGCATCAGATCCCCTAGAACTGGACATACAGTTATGAGTCACCATGTAGGTTCTGGGAACCAAAGCGCTCCTCTGCAAAAGCAGTGAGTGCTCTTAACCACCGAGCCGTCTCTCCAGTCCTAATTTATCTTCTTCAGCCATAATACCAAGCACCCTGTGCTGGTGCCTATTGCCAGTGGGTTAGACATTGAGAAATGCTGTGGTTAGAGTGATCTTAGGTAAGAATCTACACTGTTTGGCCCAGACTTTGTCTCCGTGTTTGCTGTTATGATAGATCTGTTGATGTACACATGGTAGCTGTTCTGGCTGATATTAACTAGTTAAGACTATTTTTTAAAGCTTAATTGGCCATTGCCTTTCCTGTGGTAATTACTTTCTAATTAATATGTAACAAAAGTAATTTTATAGTATTTGCTCACTCTTCTATATCTATTAATATCTTTCTACATGCAATATATTTTAATCCAACTTCCTACTCCTTCTTGATCCATGTCTCTGACCAGCTGACCTATTTATTATTTCTTTCCCATGTGACCATACTCCAGAAACTTCCTCCTCCTTACAGACTGAATAAGTAAATCATAATTTGACTCTGTGTATTTGGAAATTTTTTTCTTTCACTATATTATTAAGCCAGTCTGATTAGGGTTATAAGACCAACATTATATTCAGCTCAAACCCATAAACCAACCTAATTCACCCACAAATCAAATTCACAGTTTTTTTTTTCCGCTTTCAGTGATTGGACCTCAGTATATGGAGGTACACATGGGAATAGGCATTGACTTCACCAAAGTAGATCCTATGAGAGCCTGAGTTCCATGTTTGTGCTGTTTGCTCTAAATCTCTGGCCCTACTTAGCTACTTCCTGGTGTATATTCCATTTTATGATATGGATTTTATGGCTTCTGCTTGGGTCCTTGAATTACTTAATTCTATTTTTTACCAAGGCTCAGGAGTACTCTGGGAGCTTTTCATTGACAGGTTTATAATTCTCTACTGAAGGATGAATGACCCTCATCCAGAAGCCCAGAAGTCAAAGCAGTGATTCTCTCATATAATTCTTCACATGTAATTTCAACTACACCTTTTCCACAATCAATATCTTCAGTGATATAAAGGCTGTTGGGTCATATACTCCAAAAATTAGGGCCATTTAAATTTCCTATGGTGCTTTAAAGTATCTTCTTTCTCCAATCTTCTCTCAAACCTAGCTTCCTTTTGAGTTACACAGGATATAGACTAGACATGATTCTTTTCATGTTCATGTATAACATGTAAAAGTTCAAAGTATAATTTAACCCTCCTTCTTTTTCCTCCTAATCAGACATGTTGCCCTGCTCCCCTACTCACAAATTCACTGCCCCCTTTTTATAAACAATTTTTGTTACTTAAACACATAAATAGATAAATATATAAATAAACTCCCTGAGTCTCTTCAGGGTTGCCTGCATGTATGTGTTTCTTGCTGTGACCTCTCAGTATTGGGTAACCAATGGGGGATGGGTCTCATCCCCAAGAAAGAGTAATTCTCTTGTTAATTGCTTATAGCTCTTCATCTAGTGGTGCAGTCCCGGAAGACTTCACCATCCAATATAGGACCTCAGCTGGTGTTAGCCTGGTACAGATCAGATTGCATGGCTGTTCTTTTCCTATCACAGCTAGAATGCACAATCTCACAACAGACTTCCTGGTCCTCCTGCTCTTGCCATCTTTCTGCCACCTGTTCCAGAATGTTCCCAGAGCCTTAAGTTCAGAAACTAGGTTGTGGAGGTATCACTTGGGCCTGGGAACCTCATGGTCAGTCTTTTTTTTAATTAGTTGGGATATCTTTAATGGTCTCCTTCCACTGCAAAATGAAGCTTCTCTTATGCAGGGTGAGATTTACACTTATCTGTGGTATAAGGATAGTCAATGAGAGTGTAATTAAGAATTATTCTGGTTTAAGAAAGTGGTAGCAGGAGGTTCTCCACTAGGATCCATGGTCTCCCTAGCCATGTGTGGTTGGAAACACTTCCGTTACTAGGAACGGTTTACCTCCTGCTGAATGAGTCTTAAGTCCAATTAAGCAACTGTTGGTTGCTGCCAAGATATAAGTGCCACTATTACACCTTTAGGGATAACTTGCCATGCCGGTTATTGCTGTGATTCAGAGGCAGTATTCTTAGTGTGGAAAAAGGTTTCCTACCGAGCTTGAAGCAGCCCAGGAAGTTTTGTTGTTGTTGTTTTTCCGTTCTTTATAGTAGGGATACAAGATGAGACAATTCGTCTTCTACTTTTAAAAGATGGCTGTGCATGTGTTTCCTATGATACCACAAATCTTAACAGAAAGGTAAAATCCCTGATTTATTACAGGTTTTATACCTCTTTGAGCCCATACGTCTCCAAAACTTTGACCCTTCTAACTTCATATTTCTTAGTCTGCTTTTGTCACCTTAGGTGTAGTGGAAGAGAGATGCCCTCTGCAGTTTCCCAGGATTTCTAATCACTTTGGACTGTACTGTGACAAGTGACAGCACATCTAACATTCTCAGTGGGAAAGTATGTAGACGTTTGTTGCTGAGGATTCCATGTACATGCATGCTGCCTATTTCTGTTCTTTGGTCAGATTTCTTTGGGCATAAATGTCTTCAATGTCCCTCCAATGATATGGCCACTATGGTCATTGGGACCACTGATTTTCTGTAGTTGTGTATGCCATCAGGACTAAATTTCTTCAGATTCCCATCATCCTCAACTACTAACATCTCAATTTATGTTACTCTCATTATTGTCTACTTTTGAGAAAAGATCATGATTGAAAAATCAATCATTCTGATGTTTGTCTCACCAACACACTCTTCATGCCTCCCTGAACTATGCATCCTCCCTGGCCTTCATGAAGCATAGCTCCTGGTGGTTCCCACACATCACATCATACATCCCTCCCGACATGCCTAAATCCCTGAGTCTTCACTCTTTTGATGCCTCTATCAACTTCACGCAACTTTCTTTGGGTTTCTGGAACCACCCTACCATCAGATTTTCTTGACGTTTGGGATTCTTTGCCACAGCATTAAATTCTGTGCTTTAAGGGCACATACCTACATCAATAACTTTTTTTTTCAGTCTTAAGTTTTGGTTCTGGTAAGCAAGCAAGTACTAAGAAAATCCAGTACATTCTATCTTGACATTTTATGCTAGCTTACTCTTGAAGCTTTGCTGGGAGATTCTGTCTTTTCTTACTTGTTTCTCTTCCCCCAGCTTTATTGTACTAGAATTTAACTATTACATTCAACCCTAAAACCAAGAAAACACCCTGTGAAGGTTGTGGCATTCAACTTGTGAGAAAGTGGCCTCTCAAGTATCACCTTCCATGAGCAGACACTTATGCTCTTAGTAGAGGAGGAAGGACCCATTCTGTAGAGTTGGGTTATATATTGGTGGGATATTCACCAAGGTGACACCATCTTGTTTACACCGCTCAAGTTTTCTAGTAAGATCTCTGACTTTAGCATATAAACTATTCTTCACCTGAGCACCCAAACTTCTCTTCAATGTGATGGCCCTAAATAATAAATCCCTAGTTACTATCTGCTATGTCTATGTCTGCTGTGAAAAGATAAGAAACCCATAATGTTTTCCAGAGTGAGGTGTTCACATCCAGTAAGATGTTATTTAAAGTCACCACTAGTAAAGGTTTTTATTAGTTGGGCTGTTGTTCTAGAAAATATACATGTTTTCCTATTCCAGTATGTATGGGTTCTTACTGTATTGTAGGTAGTGAATGATCTACTTGCAACATTCTATTGTCTTAATTAATGTCACACATCATTTCAAGAAACAATCAAAACATAAAGACTACTAAGTAACTCTCTCTGTCTCCTCTGTCTCTCTGTCTCTGTCTCTCTCTGTCTCTGCCTCTCTCTCTCTCTCTCTCTCTGTGTGTGTGTGTGTGTGTGTGTGTGTGTGTGAATAATACCCATGAACCATAAGGAAGCATGACAGGCAGAATATCCAATGGAAGCCATTTTTCTATGAAAGATAGGAAACTAGGCAGGAAGACTAGATAGGAAAGGAATCCAGAGCATCAAAGGGCCATGATACTCAGCTTCCAGCAGGAGGATGGGATCAGTGCTCTTAAAAGAGTCCTTTGCTTTGTTACCTCCTAATCGAGACCCTCTGACATGACTCCAGGCAGGTTGGCTGCTCAGACTCTTGGAAACCCAACCTCAGTTCAGTAGAGTATACTTCAAAGGCACCTGTTCCTGGAGGCTGTCATCTACTACACTCCTTTTGACAGATCTATTCTTGAAGGGATATCTCAGCAGCAAATCTCTATGGCTGTCCTAAGGACTTGTGAGTGGTCCAAAGGCAGTTCCACCATTTATTCCACTGGCCACACCTGCCATCAAATCATAACACAACCTCAAAGATTTAAGATTAAAGAAACCACCAATGTCTGTTTTGTAATAAACTTCTCTCAATCTTCCTCTATCCTTATTATCTCTTAATAGCCTTCTAGTTTTAGCTCCTGTTGTGTCAAAAAATCTGCCTGGCATCTTTGATTCTTTGAAATAGAAAAATGTCTTCCTCACAGCAATGTTATTATTTTAAGATAAAATATATGCTTTTTATTCTCATTTCTAATGAGAAAAAAATCACATCATGAATAAAAATAGATTTAATATGTGTGTATGTGTGTGTGTGTGAGAGAGAGAGAGAGAGAGAGACACACACACACACACACACAAAATTTCCGCTAACTTCATCAAAATATTGAATTGCACTATATAAGTATTCTGTTTACTCCAGGAAGCTCTTGTTGCATTAACAGGAGAAAAGCCTTATGATGATCTTTCCCATCTTTGTGCCTCTATCTCCCACCATGACAAATGCACATACTCTTTTGCTGATAAAGACAACATCCCCTTTCCAGTTTACTTCTTGTTGCTGTGAATAGAGCTTATTTTGCCAGGATGCCAGGATGTTGATCTTCTTGGAGGCTCGTCTCTTTCCTAATTATGTACAGTTCTTTTTTCATCCATATTGTTAGCAGGATTCCTATTCTTTCTTAATGATAAATAATTTGGTGTCATATGAAAAATGTGTCTATTCAGTTCTTCCTAGAGCAAGCATTCCATTCAGAAAATACAGCTCAGGTCAGATTATCTCTTTCAAATCCTCAATAATACGTCCTACATCAACAATATAAAATAACCACATCGTGGTGTTAAGAATGACTTCAGCAGGTTATACTAAAGATATTTAAGCAGGTTTTATTTGCAGTTGAATGTTCAAATCATATTTCTGGTAGATGATGCTAGTTTATTACAACTTGCTTCCTAACAAGGTAATGGCCTTATACAAGTGCTCAAATTTATTTTTGTAATCATATATTTGTTTAGGTGTTTACTATCACCAAAATCTTAGCTAAATTTACATTTATTAAATTTTAAGTTGATCTATGACTCAATAGTATACAGAATAAATAGAAAAAGCCACTGATCCATTTGTGTATGGGAATATAAGAGAGACAAAGAGAAAGAATAAGAGAGGAAAGGGAGAAGGAAGAGAGAAGAAAAAAGAGAGAAGAATTAAAAAAAAAAAACCTCTTGACAGTCCAGAGTAAAAATGAACAATTAAATTTGTACTAATGATAGTTTGATAGTTGTATATAGTTGATAGTTGTATATGTGCATAGTCATGAAAAAAGTCAAAAATCAGAAAAATGGCTCTACCCACTTGATTTTATGACTCAAATTTATGCCTTTACCCAACATACCTCACACAGAACAAGTCAGTAGAAAAGACACTCTTGTTTTCTCCCAGACCTTAAACTTGCCTTTCAACCTAAAACAGAATATGACAGACTTGGAATGTGTGCATTTATATTAGCCCTCGACATTTGAATGCTGCCTTGAAATGCTGAACAACAATCAAACTGTCCACAGAGAACCACCCTCCTTTTGAAATACGAATTGAACTTTTCCCATTGATGTTCAATAAAGTCAGAAGGAATTTCAATGGACTTTCTCCTTTATACATTTCTCTTCATCCAATTGTAGTTTAAATGTGATTTCATCCACTACTGTTGGTGCTTTGGGGAAGTTTGTAGAACTTTCAGGAGGTGGAATCTCACTGGAGAAAGTATGTCACTCAAGGCTAAGCTTCTGGGCCACTTAGCCCCATTCACTTCCTGTTCACTGTTTCTCGAGTACATTTGCAAGGTGACCATCCAGCCTCCTGCTCCTCTTACCATGGATTCTCTTCCCATTGTCATTGTCCTGTCTTCCCCTCCATGATAGACTTTATCACTCTAGATCTATGAGTTAAAATAAATTCTTTCCTCCTTAAAATACTTTTATCTGCATATTTTATCATAACAAGCTTATAACTAAGCCATGGCTCTCTATGTGACCAAAACAAGAAATAACTCAAACTTAAGTCAACCCGGGTGGAAATAGAAAACAAGAAAACCAAAACAGAACAAAGCCAAAACCAAAACCAAGACCAAAACCAATCAACTAAGCAAACAAAAACCATATTTAGAATCTTAGCTTGGTGAGCACAAGATACTGTTGCATGTGGTGAAGAGTAGAATACAGCATTTGTGATCACGTCTTTAAAAACACAATAACTGAGAGCATTTGTGTATCTTAATTGTTGCTGAGTTTCACTTTCCTTATCCATTTAAAATGTCAAAAATATCTTCATTTTGAGGTTGGTGTAAGGTAAAAATCAATTATGATATAAGTACTGTTTCTGCTCTGAACAGAGTACTCAGTAGAATTTTAAATTTTCCAGTATAGCATATAGAGAATATCATTGTTACTATTATAAAATATTTGTCAGAATTAGATCCACACACTTGTTTTATATATATATTATCCCCCTTTTCCTAAATAGTTAACAGAATTTTCTGAACCAAATAAATGCTTATATGAATAAAGCACATATATATTTGCAGAAAATGATTCTTTGCTTTCAATGTCCTACCAAAATATATCAAATTCTGGAAATGTTGTTCATAAGGTGTTAGAGTGGGAAACACCTTGCTAAACGCATGCTTGAGAAAATATATGTTAGGATCCTGGGACCCATTGGGTGTTTAAAAGATGATTAATTATCATTAATATCAGCCAAGTGAAATAAAGGTATGTCTAAACTATTATGCAAAATAAAATGAGGTGGTAAAAACAACTTCCAGAAGCCATGGAAACATCTCAATATCTGTGTATTGCATCATATTTCTACTTAGTGATCTATATGAACAATTTTAACAATATGAATATGTGGCAACCATTCTTTATTTAAGACTCTTGGCATAAGGATGGAAAAAGAGATAAATGAAGGGTGGGCAGCCCAGCTTGCTTACTCTAAACTATTGCTTTCACTCGACGTAGAAGTTTCTGAGGTCACAGGGTTTGTTTGGGCCAACCAAGACATTTTGAAAGGAACTTAAGGCTTGTTAACTGGAAAGAGTTTCTGTCACTTGAGACAAGGACTATTCCTCAATGTGGTCACTACATTTGTGGTTCCTATGATGCGGCCTAATGTAAATATTGGTCCCTATGGCTAAAGTCTAGCAACCAAGATTTGATTGGAAGAAAGATACAGCCTGATTATAGAACACTTATGCTCATGACCTCAAATGCTGACTGCAGATTGTTGACTCATGAGAACAATGACAATGTCTGTTCTTTCAAAAGCTTGTCCTCTGTCTGCTAATGCTAACCATAGAAGACTTTGAACAAAAACTCGACCATCGGATCCTTTCCTTTGTTAAAGCTAAGTGCTTAATGAATGTTGTAAGCCTCCCAGTGAGGTGGACATTATCTGGTCACTCTGCTTCATTTAGTGGGGTTCTGAGCCCATTCCAGAACCCACTTCCCACTTTTCTTCCTGAACCTGCCTCCAGCTCAATTCACTTTCCTATAAAGCCCTGAGTTGCACATTATTTCTAAGAGAAATGGCCCAGTGAATATTAAGAACCCATTGAGTTTCTGCTTGGATTAACAACTCAACATAATTCCTTGGGTCCCCTCTAATTGGCTATTCAAGAAGCATTCCACTCTATCCACCCACTACCTTCTACCATGGGAATGGCCCTTGCAGTTTTACAACTAAGAAATATTGCAAACTGCAGAAGCAGCTGATAACATTTATATCTTCCCAGAGTACATATTAAATAGTCTCTTGCTGAGCTAAACCAAATAATTCCTGACTTTGCTATTTGCTGTCACAAACATAAAACCTATGAGTAAAGACAGCTAAAGTGGGCAGCAGAAAGAATGCAGCTATAATTAATATAAGTATCTGGTTTGAATCTTAGAGAACAACTCCAATTCACAGTCCTAAATCTGGTGTTCTTCACCCAGAGTTAACAAATAGCTCTAAATATGTTTCCTAAATACGTTATTGTTTTTTTATCACCATCAACATTATTTCTCTCTTCTGCTTCTTATTCTTATTAACTTCATTGTTTCTCTCACTTATATTTATTTTGTATCATGTTGTATGCTCTGTAATGATTGGATTTTGAAAGCTCTTTGTATATTCTGTATACAAGTCCTTTTAATAGGCATCTGATGCCTAAGTATTTCCTACTAGTCTGCAGCTTGCTTTTTACATTCTCTCAAAAGGTAATGTCTTCCTAAGAGTCTTTATGATTTTTATGGTACAGAAGTGACATCAATAGCCAGAGGCCCAATGCCTCCTGTGGCTCTTCTCTTAGAGTCAGGGTCTAGGGAAGTGAGCCATTGAATCCAGAACAAAACCCAGTTTGCAGTGTGGCCATTGTGTCTGTGGTCTCATATTGTTATCATTTCCACAGATGCTGAGGATATGACTGTCATAGAAACACTGACTCTTTGGAGTAACCCTCTCATTTTGTGCTTAGCAGGTGGAATAAGACTCAGTATAATGGGAAGGACCAATCGGAAACTTATGGAATTGAGCACATATGGCCAAAATAGTAAATTTAAAACAATGGACAATCTAAAACTCCACTCAAGCCCATTACTACTTTAACACATGATTACCAAATATATAAAAGGACTCTACATTCCAAAGATAAATTATGAGATTGGATTTTGAAGCAAAAGAAAGACAGAAAAATTTGCTACATTAGGAAAAGCAATATTAATTATTTTGCCATATTTATGTGCCATGCAACAGCCTAGTTCCAGCAGAAGATGAGTCCTAGGTAATGATAATTGTATGGGAACCAATGACTAGTACTTATTACAGATATGAATAGATTTACTTCTAGAGCAGGTTGGAAAGGCCATGGTAAGGTAAATGCATTCTTTTGTATTTTTTTCAATAAGAAACCCATTGTAATCTGTTTAGCACTATTCATTGGCATGTGTATCAATTCTCATGAATGAATAGGTGCAGCAGTATTCATTTATAGTTTCCATCAGGGCTATGCTGATTGCACTTAGCTCCTATAAGTAGTCTGGAGGAGGTCCATCCATCAAGGCATGCCACAAAAACTGTAGTGTATTGATGTGAAAAATGATGTCTATTATACTAGAAATCTTGGTAAGGCAACAGATGCTTTAGACACAAAGTTAAACCTGGTAGGGATTGGAGGATCTGACACCTGAAAATAGTTTTAGATGGTACCTATGGCAAGATTCCTTATAGAGTAAAAGGCAAGTTGCTGCATCCTGATTTTTCCATGATAAAGAAGGTCTGATAGGCCTTTTAGGGTATCACAAAGAGACACTGCAAATCCTGAAACCTTTCTCCAGACTACTTACCTCTTGTGAGGGCATACTCCTTGCACAGGACTAACATCAGGAAAAGCAATCTCTGTAGCATGTCGGCTCGATGGGGCCAGCAGCAAAGCATGCCAAACAGACCCTATGTGGAGAGGATAAAGTTTGAAGTTGTCAAGAAACAAAAGAGATATATCAGTATAGGTCTCAACCAACTCAAAGTAAGGCAAGTCATCTAATCGTGGATCAGGGCAATCTAGGTACCACACTGTATTGTGTCCTATACCACACAAATCAAGAGTGACTGTGCTTGGTGAGTCAGATGGTGCATAGGAAGACCAAGCTGTATGCTAAACTCAGAAGAAAGGATTAAAAATGATGCTGTCCTCAATCAGTGACCTTTCTCTTCACTTTGACACAGTATCTATCAGCAAGGAAGAAGGATTTCTTTTGACTCATGGATGAAAGAGGGTTTCAGTCTATTGTGGCTAAGAAGAGTTCATAGTAGGTATAGGTATGGCCTGGGCTCCTCGAAGCAAAGAGATTGAGCCAGAATCACAAGTTGGCTATCACCTTCAAAAGCCTGCATCTAGGTACCTACTTCTGCCAGTGAGGGCTCATGTTCCAAAAGTTCCACAATCTCCCCAAACAGTACCACTGGCTGGGTACCACGTGTTCAAGCACACAAATCCAGTGAAAGATGTTTCAGTAGGAAAAAATATATCAGCCCCCAAATTCATGGGATAGAAACAGAGGTGGTCTCAAATATCAATAAGAGAGCACAAGACACTGGTTTTGCTTTCAAGTCATAGTGTAGTCCTTCTATTACAGAGTCTTGTCAAACTCTTGATGAAAATGGTATGGTTGAGAATCTTTGCCTAAGAGGAAGATGTGTGTTTGGCAGGAGGTGGTGTTGAACTATGCACTTCTGTGCTCCTTGGATTCCTTATGATAAGATCAAGGTTCACCATCAAGGAAGAGTAATTGACCCTCATTAGTAGGATGACTTAGGGTGCTTTTACATGGTGAGATAAGGGTAACCCTTCAAATACTTTGTCAAAAAGTTGTCATGAATGGACATGGGCAACTGCTCCTATTTTGAAAGATATGGTTCCCCAAGGTTAAGATCTTCAGGTTGGGAGTACAGGTCAAGCTATGAGGTAATTTGGAATGGAGAAGATATGGGATTCAATACCTATTGCTCAGTCCACACCAGCTGCAGGAATGAGGATGATAGCTCATGATAGCTCATCCCATTAACCTTCCGGAGTCTTCCCTCCAGAAGGCAGGCCCAGGGAGACTACTGAGGAGCGCAAAGGGAGAAGCAGTACAAGGAGTAGATTGTAACAACTCTAAAGCTGCTTGTGCTGCATCACACTTAAGAACAGAGCAGTTAACTCCCTGCCTCTGGCTGTCGTGTTGCAGAGATACGCTTCAACTTCTAGCTGGTGGCTTTACTTTCTCTCTTCTTAATATAAAGTACCACAAATGCATGTAACAGCAGAAAAGCAAACAGGCTGATTTATTATTAACATAAATGATATTATATAATAAGTAATGGTTTGCCAAATGTCTGTGGTTCCTGTTAGCATATGAAATACAATTTCCTCTTTGCTGGTCTTCTCCCATCATGACGAGGCCACTTATTTACATTTTACATTTCTTGTTGTACAATCAACAACAGAGAAAAAATACATGTTTAATACAAGCATTTTTTCCAATATAGCTTTGCTAGGCAATCAGGGGAGATGAAATTAATATAACTTCTGTGAAGTTATATTCTCCACATTTTGTTTGTTAACTCCGTATGTTTGACCTGTTCCAACTTTTGGAATGTTTATTTACTCGGCGACTGATCAACATTGACCATTGACGTCTTCTTAGCTATTAACTATTAACCTGATCAGAATATGTCCTTAACCCATGGTTTCTGACACCTGTTTTTTTTGTTTGTTTGTTTGTTTGTTTTTTGGTTTTTTTGAGACAGGGTTTCTCTGTGTAGCTTTGCACATTTCCTGAAACTCACTCTGTAGCCCAGGCTGGCCTTGAACTCAGAGAGATCTGCTTGGCTCCACCTCCCAAGTGCTGGGATTAAAGGCGTGTGCCACCACCGCTAGGCTCTGACACCTGTTTTTAAAAATGTTGAACACAGTTCCAATATTTCTGCCTTAAAATAATTTTACATAGTTTTTTTAAATTTGCTTGTTTATAATCTGCACTTCTTTCCGTCCTTATGCTATTTATTTAATCATTGCCTCCAACACTCTTTTGTCTTACTAGGTAACTTAGTGTCTTAAAGTTATTAGTCCTGGGGCTCTCACCTCTGCTTACTTGCATATAATTAAATTTTAATATTTTGTCCTTTTATTTAGTAGTCATAAGTGAAACCTTTAAAATTAGATGGCATGAAAATAAACATAGATAGCATGAAAAAAACTTAACCATGTGTTAAAAAGTAAACACACACACACACACACACACACACACCACACACACCACACATATTAAATGACATAGATAAGTAAAAAGCAGAAGAGACGAGAAGACCTTTACTCTTGGAATGTGATTTAGCCCCGCTGGTTCAATACGACAGAATAGAAAATGTTGAGTGACTGTGTGAATCAATGCTTGCATTTCATAAATTACCAAGTGATGTGCATGCTGCAAGTGGAAAATCAATGAGAAGTTCACTTCCTGGCCTGGGTAACCTTGTTTATCCTAACAGCTTTTAAATCTGCAGATAACTCATCTGATTCGAAGGTTAACATGCCAAAGGAGTTGTTTTTCTTTTTCTAAAGATGAAATATCCTTGGGAATGCAAATGGACACAAGTGCAATTCATTATTTTGCTGGTTCAAGAACAGAACAGAAGCCACTCACGTCCACATATTCTAATTATTAGAACTGAGAACTTAATCCACCTTATCAATATGACTTATATGTTTGTTCAGGCAAAATTCTACTCGGGAAGATAAGAATCTAAATGACAAATAATTTTACTCTGAGCTTCATGAAATTTGTACTAACCAATTTAGGCAAATACTTTTCTCGTTTAGATAAAGAGTTTTCTCGGGATAATAGATCACTCACCTGTCAAACATGTCACTTATCAGGCAATACTTTACTTCTTAGATCTGCCCAAAGACCCGTGCTTTAACAAGTCTATCAATTTCATGCCGTAAACTTTCTCCTGATGCCTGTCTAAGAGCTGTCTACACCCCAACCCAGTAGATTCCAGACCTCAATCTTTCAAACAAAAAAAAACCCTAATCATGAAGGTTGTATGAGTCTACTATAGCAAATCTGAACAGTGCAGCTTTTGTGAGTGACAGATATTTTCTCTGTGTTTTAAGGGAGGATGGCTGGTGAGGTGAGCCATAGAATGTCTTTACCACTCCACGACTGCCACCCACATCTTCCACAACCACCTTACTCAGTCAAACGCAATTGATTCCATTCAGTTTTTGTGAGAGAGAAAACATCCTAAAATTGAAAATATTTCTTCTGTCTACATCAGTGGCTCTCAACCTTCCTAATACTGTGACCTTTTAATACAGTTCTTCATGTTGTGGTAACTCCCAACTATAACGTAATTTTCATTGCTACTTCATAACTATAATTTTTCTACAGTTATGAATTGTGATATGAATATACGTGCTTTCCAATGGTCTTAGGTGACCCCTGTAAAAGGGTCTTTTGTCCTTCAGGGGTCGTGACCCAGAGGTTGAGAACCATTGATCTAGAGTTCTTCCCATTATTCTGAATTGGGTTCATCTGAGCAAGCAAATGCTATTAGTACAATACCTATTATAACACTCTGCAACTTCCTGATCACACTGGGATTTGAATACAACAGGCACAAATAATGCTGTCTAGACCGAGTGAAGCCTGGTGTATTGCCTAATATTCTAAAGACTCAGGTACTTCATCTATAAAAGAATGGTAATAAAACATAATAAAATGATCCAGGGAGAATAACTCAATCAGTAAACTGTTAGTTGAATAAGCATTAGGATCTGGGGTTGGATTCACAGCACCCACAATAAAAGTAAGGCATGTCAGTGTGCAGTTGTCATTCTGGTGCCGGGAAGGCAGAGACAGACAGATCCCTGGAACTGACTGGCTAGATAATTCATCCAAATTGACCAGCTTCAGACTCAATGAGACTCTGTCTCAAAAAAAGGTGTCCAGTATTAGGATGACACCTGACACCAACCTCAGGTGGTCATACTCATGTAGAAGCACATCCACAAAAGTTAACAAAAG
>CABHPH010160729.1:8990-26034 GCA_902168325.1 Peromyscus nudipes | reverse complement strand
GAAAAACTTACATCGTTGGCAACCTAGCACAAAGCAAGGATTCCTGAGTTTGATTTTCTTCTGTTACAATAATAATCCAGGGGACATGATGACATCGCCAGGGAAATCTACCATAAACACCTCAGTAATAGGAAAACCATGTAAAATTTTCAAGTCCTTGGAATGCTTGGTCAACAAGAAGCTGTAAGTGCAGAAATATTGGCCACTTCTCACATATGAAAAGTAATGTTAATGCCTAGCATAATGTTTATGTTGATTCCCTCCTTCTCTCTTCCTCCTCCTCTCCTCCCTCTTCCCTCTTACTCAACCCCTCTTTCCCTCTCCTCTCCCACTCTTTTTCCTTTCTTTCACTTGTTTTTGTTTTTGGAGCTAGGAGTCTGACTACCCAGACTGGCTTTGTGCCCAACCTGGCTTTAAGCTCATGACAATTGTCAGGCTTTGGCTCTCCCACTTCTGGGATTACAGTACTGTGCCCTCAATCCTAGCTTTGTTGCTTTACTCTTCAATAATATGTAGTTCACAAAAAAAAAATGTTGTACTCCATTGGTGTGTGTGTGTATGGGGGCAGGGGTGGCATATGTGTCCTATTCCAGGCTTTGGTAAGCAGTGAAGAATATGACATCATTTCATAACAAAGGAGACCTTTTGAATTACAGTAAAAGATTAGAGGATCAGAGTTCCATATGAGCCATATGTGAACTTTACCAGGGGGCACATGTCCTTTTCTGTGGAAAAGGGTCATCACAACTAGTCAGAGTGAAAAGAGTGTCTGTGGAGTGCACAGCTGCAATCTATATCATACCTGTGTCCCCAACCTCAGATACTACCAAAGAAGAAGGAATTGAAAGACTTCAAGAACCAGAGGTCAGGGAAGACCACTGAGAAACAGTGTCTTCTGGATAGAATGAGACCTTTGTGTTCCCAGTAGCCATGGTTGCCTGCACAAGACTTCTAGAAGATCAAACTAGTCAGCATTCTAGCATGGAGTGGAAAGGAGCTCATGAACCCTACATCTAACTAAATTTATGGACAATTGCTGGTTCTTGGGTGAAAGAGAGCCTGTAAGAAAATAGGGTATGAACCTTAGTAAGCTGACCACACTCCAGAGGATGACCTCATACCTGGAAATATATGGGCATCAAAAATTGGAGTCAATAGATAATCTCAAATAGGAGAAGACACCAAAACATGAAGTTGGAGGTGGATCTGGGTAGAGATAGGGAGAGGAGTTGGTGGTGAATATGACTGAAGTGTATTATATGACATTCTCAAATAATTAATAAAAATATTTGTACTAAAAGTATCTTAGATTTCGCCCTTCAAATGATGGCTGTCATTGTAGAACAAAAGCAAGCACATACAATCTATACATGAATGGGTTTGCTTATATCAATAAAACTTTATTGACAAAAGCAGCTGATAGGCTATTCTGAGGCAGCAGATATCAGTGTCCTGGCCACTATTCTAGATGTGATTATGAAAACATGCATAGGAAAATGGGTTCTAATCATCCTTGACTTTCTGCTCAGATCACAGTCCTGAATGGTACCCATGTAGCATCATTTCATCACTTCTGTTCCTGAGACCTAATTATTTGGTCCAGCCATGACATTTAGTATTCTACTTCTGTGGCTTCTATGAAAAGAAGAAGTACTAAGTAAACCCTGGGTGGAAAACAAATGATTTAGCTACTGTCATGTATCTTCTTGAAAGCCTTTGGGGTAGCATTTCTGCTGCTGGGAGTGATCTTTCAGAGAAGGCAATCTCTGAACAAGTTTGGGCAACAATTTCAGTGAGGATGAAAGAGTTATTTCTGTCAAATTCAGCTTACAATACAGTTTCATTATTTTAGGATATAAAACTGTTTGGTGATTAACTTTGTTTATACTTGGCAAAGCATCACTTCCTCTTCTGAGGAGGAAAAAGACAAAAAAAGCTCATAAAAATTTCAAAAAGCTTTTAACTTCAAACAGCTCTTACAAAACTGCATTTGGATGAGTCAAGTGTGGAGGAATCAAAACCATATGGATTTTTCTCCTTTTAAAATAAACATTGACTTAAAAATTGAGGGAAATTTTCTTGGAAAAGTAGACTTTAGTCTCCATGGACTATAAATAGTAAAAAGCAACTTTATGAAATTTGATAAACCCAAATCACAGCTGGGTTTGCCCATCCTTAATTATAAAGTTTTCACTGTATATCATGTAAAAATAAACAGCTCCAGGAGTGGCCTACAATCAGCAATTTTGAGAGCATGGAGATTTTCATTTATCTCTCAAGTAATTTTTGCCCAAATCTTGAATTTGAGGTAAATTGCAGTGTTATATTTGAAATGCCATAACGCTAAACATTAGCCATTCCTTGTATTTTATTTTCAGATATCTAGAATTGACCAATTGTTGAGAAATGCCAGCTAGGCATCATGATACATGCCTGAAATCCCAGAACTCAAGAGGTTGAAGCAGACCTTAAGTTTAAGGCCAACCTGTGCTACATAGTGAGCTTGAGGTTAGCCTGGGGTTCATAAATAGATCCTGTTGCAAAAAGAAATGAGGGGGGTGGAGGGAGGGAGGGAGGGAGTGGACAGAGAGAGACAGAGACAAGGTGAGGGAGAAGAAGATAAAGAAGAAGGAAGTGTTTGGGTAGGAGAAGAGGAGGAAAGAAGGAAGGAAGGAAGGAAGAAAGGAAGGGAAAAAGAGAGATGGGAGGAAAATTTGGAATATACCTGTAAACATTATTTTTTTAAGATTTATTTATTGTTTGTGTGTATGTGTACGAACTTACTTGAGTCTATGTGTACTACTTGTGTGCAGAAGACCATGGGAATCAAGGAGGAGATAACAAGAGTGTTATGAGTGGCCATGTGGGTGCTAGGAACTGAACCTTAGGTCCTTTATGAGAGAAGTAAGGGCTTCTAAACGCTAAATGACCTCTCCAGGCCCTGTCTGGACACATTTCTGATATGATGATAACTCCTGATTATATTTTCATCTACATCTACATTTCATCTTCATTTTCATAAAGAATCTAAACAATGGACAGTGGGTACCCCTATGTAGGTAGATAAAGTGACTTATTTGGATGAATACTAATATTATAAAAAATAATCCAAACCAACTTCTCTTTATCACAGACTATATAAATTTCACCAGGTCAACCAGTCTTTTATTCATTCCTTAACTACGTTGTTAATACTGAAAGTTAAAAAACACAAAGGTGCTATCTCTTAGTGATGCTCTTGGAAAGGAAGATGAAAGGAAGTTAAGTAGATTCTTATATGCTGCTAGATGCTTCATATCATGAGTCAATATCAATAATGATTGGAAGAGGTGGTGATCAGTCTCATGACAGGGTCAAGGTTTCATAGTCCAAGGGTCATGTGTGTAGGGTCATAGCAGGCCGGCAGAAGTTTTTCTGATACAAAAGAGAAACATAGCATTCAATATAGAGGAAACTGCATGTATGAAACATTAGGAAACTATAGGGTGTTCCTATGTGTCAGTATAGATAGAAGGAAAAAGTTAGGTGCATACAGAGACCTTTGCAAGTCAAGAGCTAATGGGTGCTTTTTAAAGATCTATTTTTATTTAATCAGTGAGAGTATCAGTTTTGATAGCAGAACCAGATTGGGGGAGGGGCGTGGAGGGTGTAAGAGTACTTAAAAAGTAGGAGAACTGGTTAGGATTTTCCAGTGCACAGTACAAAGGAAAACGTATGTACTCGAGTTAGCTAATTTTGGCAGGTGCAACTTCCACGTGTCACCCAAGAGTGGGCTCTGCAAGGGTAGGGACCAAGCCTAGTCTATCCAGTGCTGTCTCAGGAATGTGCAGTATCCCACGCATAGGTAGAAATCAGCATGAATTTTTCGAATAAATCAATAGCAAGGTGGATGTCATGTTGAATTGATATGAACTGATGGTGATAGCAAGTCCTAAAGGAACCAGAGAATCTAGAAAATTCTGAGGAATGAAAGCCAAAGAAACAAATTAGAGATGGGAAGGATGGGGAGCCTTCCAAGGTTATTTACACTCATCTGGGAGAGGGATGAGGAAGAGGAAATTGGCACCCCCCCAAGCTGGGTCAGGGGCTATGTGTAGGAAGCCTCTTTACTCCCTTGTATACTGCTTTTGAGTTGCCCAGTTCCAGCTCAGGCCAGCCCTCCCAAACTGACAATTACCAGAAAAAGCCGACAGAAAGTAGGCTATACGAATTTTCTTTTATGAATGAACCTTCTCATTTCCCCTTCCTGTGAAAGACAGGCAGCCACTTCACATCAAGGATCTGCAGGCAGCAGGAGGCAGAGCAGAGGCAGGAACACAACTTTATTAACTTTGATCTATTTTCACAGTTGGCTCATCACTGAACCCGTTTCTACCTTAGTAAAATGAGCACAAAATAGTAACTAACGGGAATGAAATTAGTCTAATACATGGTTCTTAATGATTATTTCTTCTTTTACTTTCTTTTATTTCCCTTCCCGTTGACTACTATGTGCCAGCATATCTTCATTTTAAAACACTTGAAACACATCTCCACAAATGAGCAAATCAATGGGAATTTACATGCAGCTTCTCACAGTCATACAATTCTTTGTCTAATTGTCAAACAAATGTACTTCATTTTGATTGAAGAATCACTACTCAAAAATTAACTGAACACTCCCCAAATAAACAACCATCTTCCAAGAGACTCCAGCTTGGTACTCACTCAATCAAAACAAAAGAGTAAAAAAAATATTGATTTAATTCCACTTAGGGTATATAGGCTAAGAGAGCAGTTCATAGCCCCCAATTTCAAGCAGTTCTGTTACTGGCCAAAGGGCCCAGAGGTAGTCAATTACTAACCTTGGCAAGGAGGCAGAGAAAGAAGAAAGCAATTTAAACTCCTCTTTTTTCTAACTTTGCACCCAGAGATTCCTCATGTCCCTACTGAATATTCCCTCAGTTGTAGGGCCGTTAGAATATATACATTCAACCCTCTGTCTTATCCTCTTCCCTAGGGATCAGAACAGCATTGTGTACCTTCAATCTTCACAAATTTTCTATGTTCTCTTTCATTTTTCCCTACTGAAATTCTTGAACATCTAACTCTGCCTTGGTATGTGTTTCTTGGGAGATTGAAATGGTGTAACAAAGGAGTCTTATGGGAATGAGCTTCTACTGTAAAGATACTTACCAAGTTCTCTACCTTCTAAGACCAATGTTGTTACCCATCTCCAAATGCCAAAACAGATCTAGCATGAATTGAATTCTGTTTTCCAGCCCATTTCATAGTACTGTATTCCTTCCTCCCATACCTGCACAAATCATACCCTGAAATAACCACTGCTCTAAAGTTCTAAGGCAGAAAATGCTTTGTTAATGTTGGGTCTTACCTTTAAACTGATCTTTTCACAATGACTGCCCTTCAACTCAAGGCTCATTTGAATAGCTGCCTTCTCCCAAGGTTCCTTTCTGTTTCTCAAGCAAGACTGCACCCATGCAACTGCTTCACCCACTGCAGGCCTCTGGTCCTACTTGATGTTGTGGCTGTGGGCTCTTTTAATGAAAGATGAAGTCAGACAAAAGAATGTGAAAGAAATGGACTGGATTTTAGAAATGGGACAATTGGGGTATGAAGTACAGATCTATCACTTATTAGTTGTGTGGTTTGAGGCAAAAATTGTCTTTTCCCTGAGATTTGTGAAATGAAGATAATAGCCCTTACAGGACTGAGGCTTTATAAAAATATAATGAGAAAATTCATTTATTTTGCATGAATCAAAAGAAAAAAACATGCAGCACCTGCTTTGAGGCAAGGGCACGACTATGCCCAGGACTCAATTAGTGATGTCAGTATTGTCCAAGTGAGACCAGGGACATGCATGGGTCTTGAACACCAGGTCCCAGCTCTGTAATTGGTGCAAGATATTTCCAAGAGGGTAGCCAGAAAACTTTATTTCAGTTACACAGAATGACAGTAAGGCACAAAATTTAATAAATTTGCAGTTGTCATGAACTGTACGATAAGATTAAACCAAGTGTGAAGGGTCTCACCCACAGTCCCAGAGCACACAAAAACTAGGGCAGGAGAATCAATGATGAGTTCAAGGCCAGCCTGGGTGGCTAACAAAGCCCAAGCCTGTCTGTGTTCATGAGATGAGACACTGCCTCACAAGAACTAACAAAAGCAAGGACAGTAACAACAAAAAGAAGAAATTCAGCGGGATGGCGTGCTAGAGGATGTTGGTGGAAAAAGAAGGTGCAGGCCTTACACTGTTCAAGAAAAAAATCTTTGAGGAAGAAACAGATTGCAGACTGTGGACTTGTACTGGAAACAGAAACAGTCCCCCTCCCTTCATCCCTCCTTTGGCCTTTGTTGCCCTCCATCCCTCTCCCCTTCTCCCCTCCGTCCATCTCCTTTTTCCTCTGATACACTAATTAAGCTTTTATCGTCTCATTTGCACATAAAATCTCAATATGAAAGCTTATATCTGCAAATACACACACAGACACAATAGATGATAGATAGATGTTAGATAGATAGATGATAGATAGATGATAGATTCATAGATAGATACATAGATAGATGATAGATAGATAGTATATAGATAGGTAGTAGATAGGTAGATACATAGATAGTAGATAGGTAGATAGATAGATAAATAGATAGTCGATACAGAGATACATAAATAGAAAGATGGTAGACAAATTGTACATACAGATCTTATTTCAAGTAACAACTTTAGCGTGACACTAGGCAGACAAGTTCAAAATCAACAAGGAAGGCTAGAAATGTAAGCAAGAGCCAAAAGCCTCAGCCTGTGGATAGAATTCCTTTTCTAGGGAAAGCATCAGTACTTTAAAAACCTTTTGATGAGTTGGAAAAGTCCACCCAAATTATTGAGAATAATTCCTTTACTTCAAGTCAACTGAGTACACATGTTAATTACATTTGCAAAATGCCATCACAGCCACACCAAGATTAGTGTTTAATCCAATCACTGGGTGTTGTGGACAATCTTGGTTAAATCAGGAAACCAATCACCATGTACCGTAAAACACTAATCCTTTAACTATAAATGCCTTTATTCTTTTGAAGATTTTTACATGAAACCATCTTTACCATAAAAATCTCCCAGGATTATTAAATCATCTCACCTATCAAACTAACACTAGATTAGCATTTTATAAAGGGAGATATTTCACTTTTGCCTTACATCCTACACTGGTAGGATTCAATACTATGAAAGTCAGACATGCTGAATTCTTCCAGGCCATTCACAGCAGTGAAATACACTAAAAATATCAGAAAGAATTTTATTGTTCTACAATACCCAGCAAGCAGCACAGCTATCGAATATCTTAAATGATTAATAGGAAAAACTCCATTTCCTTCACTTTTGTGCCTCATATTTTTTATTCAAGAGAAATATGTTTTTAATATTAATTTAATATTGATTAAATACCCAAGTCTTCCACATTAAAACTAAATTGAAAGCACATTTTTTGCAAGTGAATATTAAGCAATCTGTCAGTAGGAAAAACCCATGTTAAAAATCAATGTAAATCAAAGTTTTTTAAATAAATCAAATGCAAAATGAATGTATTATCCGCCTTTATTTATCAAACAGAAATATTCTTGTGTTTTATTTTCTTCACAGAAAAGGGTAATCTTAATGGGTACCTGTTTGCTATCTACCTCTTTACCAAAATGTGAAGCTTGACTTTCTGGCCTCTCCTCACACCCAACCACAGGGTCATAAATGGTCTCTGATATTTCTTGCCAGATCCCTGCTGCCCCCAGGGAGGTACTGAGTATCACTTTTGGTAGGTCGTCATAGAGACGCCGATGTCAGATTCCGTATTGATCATGGAACGCAGAATGTCCCCCAGACTTGAGCTATTTGCTATTGATTAAGGAACTCTGTCATGTTAACTGGAAACTGATGCTCTCACTAGAAATGACATCAGTCTTGCAGTCACATTGACTCACTTCAGTCTAATGGTGGAAGATTTCATAAGTGCCGTTCTAGTCTTCTGTCTCTCCATCCCAATGCCGACCACTTGCTCATCTAGAGAACACTGGCTGCAACCCATTCTTGATGCTGTGCCCTCCAACCCCAGAATGGAAGGCTCTAACAATTCTGTATAATTTATAGCCATGCTTTCATTGATGGTGATTTTGCGTTCTAACACCATGATGAGCCCTGGTTTTTTGTCTTAAAATTATTTAAGTTATAAGCTAAAAGTAACTTAACTAGCTACTCAGAGCAAAATAGCAAATTGTTTTTTTTTCTACTTTTAATCCCACCATGGATTTTTCATGTTTCGTATGGGGGATAAGTTCATAAAAATAAAACCTGTCATATGACTATAAAATCTGATGTGAAGGTCTTTGACTTTAGAGTGGCTAGTCTAATAATTTTTTGTGTAGATAAACTTCCAATGATAATTGTTTAAAAAGATTAATGTTTAAAACAAGTATTAGTGTTTTAAAACAATGAAAAGGAAAAATGTCATAGAATTCTGGGGTTTTTTTTGTTTGTTTTTGTGTGGATGTTTTACCTGAATGTATGTGTGCACCACATACGTACACTCTCCTTAGAGGCCAAAAGATGGTTTCCGATGCCTTGAAACTACAGTTGCAGGTGGTGTTCAGCTGCCCTTGGATGCCTGGGATTGAACCCAGGTCCTCTGGAAGAGCAGCCGGTGTTTTTAACCACTGAACCATTGACCCATCACCATGGTATTCCTTGAAACAACAAATTTCAGGTGGTGAGATCTATTTTTATAGCAAAGCCTTCTGGTGCTCCAAAGCTAAAAGAGAAGTTGGCCAGGTGAGGTTAGATGTGGCTTGTTCTGTCTCTCTGATCTTCCAGTGTTCACCCCAATAAAAACAAACAAACAAACAAACAAAAATAATAGAAAGTCAATAAAAAGGACAAACACACAGGATGTAGGTCTCTTGCTGAGGAGGACAGCAGCGGCAGTGAAGGGTAAGGTTTTTAGCTCTTAGCTATTGCTCTGATCTCTTGGGCTTCCATCTCTGCATTGGCTCTGTGTTTCTTATTTAACAAGATGGTTACATCTACATCTGGTGCCCAATGTTCGTGGTACGAATTCTCGAAAAAGCTACTTGCCTGTGGCCTTGCGGGCCCCAGCTCGGGCCAGAGCCACACTTGGCCTGTTGTGATGGCTCACACCCACTGGATTTACTGAAGAAGGCAGAGGCAGGAGGATCCCGAGTTTGAGGCCAACCTAGGAGAAGCTTCGGCCGAGCCGAGCCACAAACAGTGGTGGGACCATGGAGGCAGCGGCTGCTGCTCTGAGTTCCTGGCTGCTTCTCATCATATTGGTGACTGTGGTGAAGCTGCTACCTGGGACGAAGAGTTTACTGCTGCTTGTTCAGAGAACAATTGCCATGACCATCATGTTACAAGAAAGCATCGGCAAAGGTCAGTTTGGAAAAGTGTGGCTAGACAAATGGTGGAGAGAAATTGCTGTAAAGATTTTCTCTTCTAGGGAAGAACATTCATGGTTCCAAGAGACAGACATTTATCAGACTGTGATTGCTCCAAACCACAGAAGAGGCACAAAAAAAAAAGTCTGCAGGGAACCATGGCCAAGTGACTTTGAAATCTTCAAAAGGATAAAGGGTCCCCACAACGATGATTCCACATGGACTATGATAAAGTCATTAAGCTGATTAACACCAAAGAAAGATCAACTTTGGACTACAAACTGCTCAGGACAATTTCGAGATGACTAGCTGAGACAATCCAGCCTGACAGACTACTCGAACAAGGACTTGTGACAAGCCCTGAACTTTCCTATTATGCAGAGACTAGACAAATGATAAAGGACTTGACAATTAACCCAAAAATTTTCTTTTCAGGATTCCCTAAAGATGACTTCACCCCCATAAAGCAGGAAGTAATTTTGAGAAAATGACGCCCACATTCCCAAGAGGTAGGATGGGAGGTTTTTTGGTCCTTTAATGAGTTTGGATATTGTCATAGTTTATGACGGTTGGTTACAAGTTATTAATTGTTAATGGTCAGGAAAAAAGCTGAACAAGGAGATTAGATTCAGAGTTTTTGTTTAAAAAAAAGAAAGAAAAAGAAAAAAGAGAATATAGATTTGAGATAGATCATCGAATCTATTCTGAGAAAAAAGATAAAGAAATAATAGGATAAATGGGTAGATCACTGAATCTACACTAAAAAGAAAAAGGGGAAGATATAAAAATGACAAGGTAGATTACTGAATCTATTATGAAAAGAAAAAATGCTTTTAAAAAGGAACTACTTGTTTTAAATAAGATAAGTAATGAAAATTTTTTTGTCTGAGTTTATCAAATGTTACTGGACTGGACATTGTTAATATAAATAATGGAGTTTTTTATCTGAATCTGTCAAATGTTAATGGACTATGTTAATGGACTAGACATTGTTTATGTAATTTTTGACTGCATATATTGTATATATTTATTGGATAGTTTTTCTTGTATTAGTTATAAGCTTTTTTCAATTTTAGACAAAATAAGGGGAAATGTGGTGGTATTGTGTTCCCCAAAATATTGTACACCCTAATAAACTTATCTGGGGTCAGAGACAGAGCAGCCACAATATTAAACATAGAGGATAGGCAGTGGTAGCACACGCCTTTAATCCTAGCATTCCAGAGGCAGAAATCCATCTGTTCAAGGATACAACCAAGCATGGTGACTCACGCCTTTAATCCCAGGGAGTGATGGTAGAAAGCAGAAAGGTATATAAGGCATGAGAACCAGAAACTAGAAGTATTTGGCTGGTTAAGCTTTCAGGCTTTCAAGCAGCAGTTCAGCTGAGATCCATTCTGGATGAGGACTCAGAGGCTTCCAGTCTGAGGAAACAGGATCAGCTGAGGAATTTGGTGAGGTGAGGCAGCTGTGGCCTGTTCTGTCTCTCTGATCTTCCAGCATTCACCCTGATACCTGGCTCTGGGTTTGTTTTTATTAATAAGACTCTCTAAGATTTCTGCTACAATCTTCAGTTGAGCTCTCATCATGAGATGACAGTTACTAAGAACTCAGATACCAAGAATCCATCCTAAGCTTCTAATTAACTATTGGTATGGTCATTCTCAAGGTATGACAGACACCTCAAATATTGATTATTTGGCCTTATTGACTTATTTTACTTTCTAGGCTGTATTGTTTAGAGCTATATCTGACTTGCAGGAGACTGGCCACTTCAATACTTGGTGGGATGCACTGATGAAATGAAGATCTCATTTAGTTTAACCTTCTGTATAAACCACCACAAAGCTGCAGTGTATAAAAACAGACCCCGTGTTTTGCTCTTTAAATTTGTTTTCAAGTGATTGCACACTGTGCATCCCCCAGAAGTTATCCTAGTTTTCTTGAGACTGCTCTTTTACTTAAATAAATCAGTTTTAAACATTAATATTGACTAAGATTAGACACTAAGATTAGTAATGCAAAGATGAGTAAGATATGTGAAGAAATCACCTGCCGATGCTGTTGGCCATGGGATGCTGTGTCTTCTTGGAGAGCCCAACTTACAACATAGGTGACTACCGTCTTTTAAGTACAATTCTGGAATTCTAAACTCTCAAAGCCGATTTGCTGTCAGAACTGGGACAAAGCAACTGATGGTCGTTGCATGACTTGGGAAGAATATTCTGAAATTTTGCTGTATAGATTTCTGTAATTACTGTGCACATTCCCCAGACAGGCTCTGCAATCAGATCCACATCTGGAATTGCCCATATCCTATATTTCCTTTGCAAATTAAAAACTTCTGAAGCACACCTGCTAGAGAAGTTTATATAAGAGGTTGTAGATATACATTCTCCTCTTTCAATGGTGTTAAACTCTCAGGAAATAAAACTATCACCATCCCCACAGGTCTTCACTTATTCAGGGTACATTTGAAGGATCATTATTCCTCGGAACTCCTACACAGGTTGCTTGGTAATGCCAAAACAAAACAAGCAAATGAACCTTGGCCATTCTGACAGGTGTACCATAAAAATCTCTGTCTCGATGGAATTTCCATTTCCATTTCCCTGATGACTAAAAATGCTGACCATTTCTTTAAGTGCTGCTCAGCCACGTGTGTTTCATATTTTGTGAATGCTCTGTTTAAACCACTACCCTATTTTTACATTGGGTTATCTGTTCTTTGGATGTTGTCTTTTGAGTTCTTTATATATGGTAGATATTAGCCCCCTATCAGATATGCAGGTGGTGAAAAAAAAATCCTTTCCCATTTGCTAGTTTTTCACTTTGAATGATGGTGTCCTTTGCCCCGTAGAAGCTTTTCGGTCTTATGAGGTCCTATTCGTTGTTTTTCTCAGTGCCTGTGCTGTGGGTGCTCTGTTCAGAAAGTCTTTTTCTGTGTATTCAGGATTATTCTCTACTTTTTCTTCTATCAGATTCAGTGTATCTGGCTTTATGATGAGGTCTTGGTCCATTTCAAATTGAGTTTTGTAAAGGGTGATAAGTATAGGTCTATTTGTATCCAGTTTGACCTACAGTATTTGTTGAAGCTGCGGCAGTATTTATTTATCTGGGGCATATATCTGGCTTATTTATAAAAAATCAGGTATACATAGGCATGCCTGGGTTGTCAACTCAGTTCCATTGATTGATTGACATGTTTGTTTTTGTGCCAGTACCATGCTGTTTTTCTTACTATAGCTGTCGTACAACTTGAAATTGGGGATAGTGCTATATCCTTTATTATTCAGGATTGTTTTAGCTATAAACTCAAGCCATTGGGCACCATTTGTAGCTGGAGTTTTCTCCAGTCCTGCCCAGCCCCATAGACCCCACAACCGCTTATAAAATAATCACTCAGAAACTCATATTAATTAAACTGCTCGGCCATTAGCTCAGGCCTACTACTGTCTAGCTCTTACATTTAAACTCAGCCCATTTCTGTTAATCCATACCTTGCAGCATGACTCATGGCTTACTGGTGACTTACATCTTGCTACTCATCACAGCGGCTGGCAGCATCTCATGACTCAGCCTTCTTTCACCCAGCCTTCTCCTCTCTCCTTGTCCCACTTACACTATCCTTCCTTCCTGGCTACTGGCCAATCAGCATTTTATTTATCAATCAATCATAGCAACATATATCCACAGCACAGAGGACATCCCACAGCAGGAAGCTGAAAATTGTCCTTTCAAGATATGTGAAGAACTGTGTTGGAATTTTGATGCAATGAATCCACAGATTGCTTTTGGTAAGGTGACCATTTTTACTATATTAATCCTACCGATCCATGAGAAAGGAAGATCTTTCCAACTTCTGATGTCTTCCTCAATTTCTTTCTTCAATGTCTTAAAGTTTTAACCATAAAAGTATTTCACTTGCTTAGTTAGAGTTACCCCAAGATATTTTTTGACGTAATTGTGAATGTCTGTTTCCCTGATTTCTTTCTCAGTCTGTTTGTCATTGGTATATAGGAAGGCTACTGAATTTATGTGTTAATTTTATGTCCTGATACTTTGCTGAGAGTGTTTATTGGCTGTAGGGGTTTCCAGGTGGAATCTCTAGGGTCATCTCTATATACCATCATATCATCTGCAAATAAAGAAGCTTTGGCTTCTTCCTTTCCTATTTGTATCCTCTTGGCCTCCTATAGTTGCTTTATTGCTCTAGTTAAGACTTCAAGTACTGTTCAGTATGGTATTATATGGATGTGGAGTAAAGGGAGCACTCATCCATTGCAAACTTTTACAGCCACTGTGCAAATCAGTGTGATGGTTCATCAGTAAACTGGGAATATATGTACCTCAAGATCTAGCTATACCACTCTTTCCCATATAGCCAAAGGACTCTCTATCCCACTATAGAGACAGTTGCTCATCAATGATCATTGCTATCTATCTATTCATAATAGCCAGAAATTGAGAACAACCTAGATGTCCATTAACAGAAGAATGAATTAAAGAAAATGTGGTACATTTATCCAGTAGAATATTATTCAAGTGTTAAAAATGAAATTTACAGGTAAATGAATGGAGCTTGAAAGAAAAAAATCATCCTGAGTGAGGTATTCCTGACCCCAAAAGACAAATATGGTGTGTATTTGCTTCTATGTGGATGTTAGCCATTAATTTTTTGATAACCAGGTTAAAATCTGTATAACCACAGAAGTTATATATAGAGTAAAGGACTAGTTAAAGGAATGGATCTCCCTAGGAAGGGGAACTAGAATAGATAGTTATGGATGAATAGTGGGTTGGGTGACCTGGAACAGGAGGACCAAATGGAAATGGTGAGTGAAGAGGAGGGTAAGGGAGGGAATATACAGAGGGACAATTAAAACTAAGGGCCATTTATGGGGTTTTTTTGGAAACCTACAACAGTAGAAACTTCTCAAAAAAAATATATTGTATGATGAAAATCTACTTTCAATTTTAAAAAAAGGAAATAAAATTAAAATATTTTAGAAGAAAAACAAAGCCTACTAAGGTTATTTAAAATACGTTTTCCCATATGTATGTAATTGGGGCTATTTGTGTTTTTAAAGGCAGTAGTTTTCTCTCTATGATGTATTTTTTGCTACTATACATACAATATAGAGAACCTCATTGGAGTGTCTATAGGCCAGGGGGCACAAGCAGAGATCCACTGTTTCAAAGAGAAGTGTTAAGGGTTAAACAGCACAAACGCAAAATGAAATACTGCCCCTCACTTTTTTATGTGGTATAGAGCCAAGCCCCTCCTTTATTTCTTAGCTGGGTCTCAAGTGAAATCAGTTCCTTATGTGCATGTTCAGTCCCTCTGTTCATCCTGCCCAGACACACAGTGAATAATACACAGTGAACTAATTCTGCCCAGAATAATACAACAGTATTTAAAAACAGACAATGAAATCCCTCAACCTGCATGAAGTCATTTAAAAGAATATGAGGCAGTTGTGTTCTCTTTCATATTTTAGCCTACCTCCTCTGTTATTGGCAAATGTGGGTTCTTGACTAGATCTTGCTTAGTCATGTGGCAAATTAGTTGCAGGTCTGGTGAAAGCACTGAGTCATGTCTTTGAGTTCAGTCCTGGGACAATGTAAACAAGCAAACAAAACTTAACAAGAAAGCAAACCAATGTGCTTGGAGGGGGTGTCTGCTTCCCACTGACCTTAAGTGTGTGATTCCCAAGGCTGAATTTCTCTTAACCAACTTTGTGTGTGTGTGTGTATGTGTAGGTATTGAAATTAACATACCTAATTGAACATTTTCTTCTATAATGAAAATGTCTTTGTAGAAAAAAAGAAAACTGGACAAACTTGGGTAACCTTAAATAAGACTACAATATTAAACACCAACCTTACATTCACTGTATGATTTCTGTGTTGCTCCCTTTGAACATTAACCATATTTCCTTTTCATATAAGTTATTCAACATAATATTCCCACTTTGATGTCATCAAGCTGTTGCCTGAGAAATTTTCCATATTTCTCTGCCACTCTCTGTATAAAATATGCACATAGATTGATCCAATATGCTTAGAATGTGTATTGGAAACAAGCTATGTGAAGTAGTTCATATCTGTCTGTTTTTGCCTCTTTCTCTGTTTTTGTCTCTCTCTGCATTTGAGTGTGTGTGTGTGTGTGTGTGTGTGTGTGTGTGTGTGTGTGTGTGTGTGAGTTCTGGCTTTGCTGGCCCTTGCAAAGTATCTGATATGAACATCTGTAGGTTGCATAGAGGTTTGAAATGATTACATATCTCAAAAATAGGAATTTAAGTCGTAGATACGATATTCTCAAAGGTAATTTCCAAACCAATTTCTATAGAGCCTTAGTTCTTAATGGTTCTAAAAGGTCCGTTGACATTTGATTTCAGTTCAATATTTTAGTGGTAATAATTATTAAAACACGTTCAAATATGCTGCCTACTAAATCTTAATACATTATAGACCACCAGCATATTGACTTCTGCTGCCAGGCTAATTTATTTTTACACGGGCTTCAACATGAAATCATTTTTACCATCTCTGGAACTCCATTTGAACTTGAGAGCATGTGTCAATAATTAAAATGGTTTTTAACTCTGTGCTGTTTTTGGGTTTTGTTGCTTTATAGCTCGAATTTTGTGCATGCTTACACACACATGCACACACACACACACACTATAATATCCTTCTATTTGTCCATAAGAGTTTAAGATGTTCTATTTTCTAAACAGAGCTGTGAGTAAAACAATTATATGTCAAGACTATTCAGACTCCCATAGTCACCTTATGCATATCAAACAGAGCCTACAGTCCTGCTTTGCATTATGTTGTTTCATTGTGTTTGGTGTAGCATGAATTCTAATTGTTCTTAATAAAAACCCAGAGTCAAATATCAGGGTAAATCCTGAAAGATCAGAGAAGTAAAGGAGAGACTTCTTACCTCTGCCGAATCCTCAGACCGAAAGGGCAGAGCTCCTGTCTCCAGCCTGCCTTATCACTTCCTCTCTCTGCCCAGCCATATCACTTCCTGTTTCCTCCTCCCAAGTGTTGGGATTAAAGGTCTGTGCCACCACTGCCTGGCCTCAAGTAGCTAGCTCATCACTCTGATCTCCAGGCAAGTTTTATTTGTGAGAGCAAAAACAAAATATCACCACAGTTCAGTTATTTACAGTGTGTGTTGTTATTGTCAAAAAAAATAGAACAACTGATTTTAGAAATTGCAGTTATGGTCATGCTGACTTCAACTGGTAAGTGCTTGAATGTTACTCGATTTGTATACTTTGGTAACAAACACAATAATTCTAAATGTCTCTTCAATCAGAAAATGAACCTTATGATAAATAGCTACCTCACAATCCTAGGTTAAAATTATGTCACTGATCTCACCTGGGCATTTTAAGCTCACACATCTTTAGTAAATGATGTTTTTTTCTTATAAAATGCTTTGAAGCTATTAAATGTGTTAAATATTTTCTTTAAAAAATCTATTTAAAATTTATAAAATTTTGTTGCTTAATATTATGACTGTTTAATGATCTAACCTGTTTCAAAAAAGTGTGTGTGTGTGTGTGTGTGTGTGTGTGTGTGTGTG
>CABHPH010160728.1:10276-45335 GCA_902168325.1 Peromyscus nudipes | reverse complement strand
TACCCCTGAACTAAACAGGGTTGACTCTATTGTGCTGCTCTGGTGAGGCCTGGGGCCTGCTCCCCCAAGTGTTGTAGCTGGTGGGGGGTCAGGGTGTAACTTTTTCATTTCAAAAATTCCCTTAGTTTGTGTTTTCTTTATTGTTTCTATTTACATTTTCAGGTCACCATTAGTTTCATTTATTTCCTTCAACTGTTTGTTTTTTTCTTAACTTTCTTTAAGGGTTTTATTAATTTCTTCCTTAAGGACCTCTATCATCTTCATACAGTTGGTTTCAAGGTCTTCATCTTGTGCTTCAGCTATTTTGGAATAGTTCAGGCCTGCTGTGGTAGGATAGCTGGGCTCTGGTGGAGACATATTGCCCTGGCTGTTATTGACTATGTTCTTATTCTGGTGTCTAGACATGTGGGTTTTGGGTGATTATAGTTCTAGGTGCTGATTTCTTTGTTGGGTGTGTGTTTTGTTCCATGGTTTCTGTTTCCTCTCTGGGTTTGCAGAGAGTGTGTTTTCTGTTATACTTGCCTGCTTGGCTGGTGTGTTCACCAGGAATAATTGCTGGTGTTCAAGCCTGGGAGAAGGGGAGGCTGGGGGAGATGGTCTGTTGCAGCACTAGGACAATCTTGAGAATTGGGTCTGGGGTAACAGAGAAAATGGAGAAGGTCTGTGGGCAGCCTACCTGGGTCTTCTGGAAGGTGTGGCCTGTGGTTGAGCAGGGGATGTCTGCCTGAGTTGGGGGCTGGGATACAGTGATAAGGGGGGATGGGAGGGCAGGGGGATGGTCTGTGGGATCCATAGGAGACATAGACAGGGTGGAGAGGAAGCTACAACTAGTGTTGTGTTGCTGAGCTAGGGGTGGCCCTGAGAATTGGGTCTGGGGTAACAGAGAGTCACATGATTTCTATTTTAAATACTACTTTAACAGCACCTAACTAATTTTGAAATATTACATTTTCATTTTAATTCAGTTCAGAATTCTAGTTTTCACTTTGATTTGTTCTTTGACCTCTGGATAAGTTTGAAGTGTACAATTTGATTCGAGGTAGTCAAAGGTCTTTGATTTTGTTCACAATTAATCAGTGTTTCATTATTTGTTGTTATTTTGAGACAGGGTGTCTCTGTGTAGCCCTGGCTGTTCTACTCTTTATGTAGCCCAGGCTGGCCTCAAAGTCACTTGCCTCTGCCTCCTGAGTGCCTGGATTAAAGGTGTGTGCTTCCAAGCTGGACCAGCAGAGTCTTTATTTTTTTCATGATGCTAGCAATTCAAAGAATCAATGTTGATATGGTACACTGGGGTTATCTTTTGGTATTTTTTTTCCTTCACCAGGAAGTATTCCATCCTCAAGGTACCACTAGTGGTATAATTGGACTTAACAAATCCCATCTCCACATGGACTTTTTCATTTAGGATGAAATACTAGCAAGAAAACCTATTAGAGTTTATTAGATGGTTTTTTTCTTTCATTTATCATTTTCATTTAACTGTCTTTTTTTTTCTTTTGGCAGTTTAGGAGTGAATTAGAGTGATCTGAACTAATTTCTTGTAAAGAAGTTTATTATCCACCAAGTATCTTGGGAATTTTGAAAATTTTGCCTCATTAACTTTAGTTTCTCAAGGCTAGCATTGTCTGGGACATAACACAGCATTTCTATGACAAACTTCTGTAATACACATACTGGAAAAACTCCTTCTCTGGTTTTGCTGTAACATATTTACTAAGTGTTTCTAGGCACTGTTGGAGTTTTACATGTGCTTACAGTGATAGATACTTCTTATACAAAGAGTAGAGGATTATTTAGTTGCTAAAGAATTTAATTTATTCTGGGGATTTAAATACCTCTAGCTGTAATTTACCCCAGACCTTAGCACAACTGGCTCTACAATGGAAGTACCACTCAGGCTGTAAAACTCAGCATGTAGACAGCACCACCTGTCAAAACTAAAACAAAGACCTAATCTCACATCGAAGTCAGTCCATAGAGTTCTGCAAAAGTCTCTAAATGGACTAGCCTTGCTTTTTGGCTTCCGTACTTCTGTTTCTGGCTAACTGATCTTGTTAACTGAAGTGTGTCAACCCAGAATATGGTTATTGTGCTTAAAAGCTCAACCTGAGAAAGGCTTGGTGCTACATTGGGATCCTAAACACCCAGTGTAGTCAGTAAGCTAATAAAGACTTTCTATGGGCTTAAATCCATGTCTGAGTAGTCTTCTTTGGTCAATACCCCACAACATAGTGGGACTATTTCTCTACCATTATTCAAATGGTTTTACTTGTTAATTTTCAGTCTTTGATTTGTTCTGAAATCACGTAAGCTTTGCATAAAGGGGTAATGTAGCTTCCCTGGGAAGGTATTATTTTAAGTAAGGTTAGGTGTACAATGGACAAGCCAGAAAATGTAGGTAATTGTTACTTTAACCATCCAAACAATTACCAAACTTTTACTGCTGCACTGTATTTCTTCTCCTCTTACTGTGAAAGGACATATGTGGCTAGTCTTAAATGATTACATCACATTTCAGAAACTGTCATTGTATTGCAAGGCTACATTGGGAACCACATTTTATGAAGATTGTGCTTAGGTCAAGCCAAGACACAGAGATAGATTAACCAGCACTTTATTGGCTTGCCATTTTCTGTTTGACTAGAATTATTAAAAAATATGATTTGGGGGATAGGTCTTATTATGGGGAAGTTGCAAAATTATGGTTGAAAGATAAACAATCATCTAAATATTAAATGCTTAAAATTAATGCAAAACAGGTTACAGTTTGATTTTGTGTTTCTTTAATTCAGCAAGGAACTGTGGGATGCCCATTACACTGAGGCATTTAGAAGCATGCCTTCTCATCTTGTCAGGGGGATAACACACATGCCTATTGTAGCTATTGACAGAAGAAGAGTAAGACAGAAAGCTGCAGCTGAGGAGAAGACAGGGGTGTGAGCAGTGGTGACAGGGATGGTTTTGGATGATATGGCAGATGGAGCAATGAAGACTGTGAGTGGAGGTTGCTGGTGAGCCAGGCAGAAGGAGGGGAAAAGTATGTTGGGAGACCTTGGCTGAGTTGAAGTATTTGGTTTTCCTGGACAGCCTAGTGCCATCAGTCATGAGGGTGGTAGTTTCTGAGGGGACTCTAGCTTCTCTTCTGGAACAATGCCTGGCTGTGGAAGGTTTCTGAGCACACTATCTGAGAACACAGAGCTGATGTTAGTAGGAGGCCAGACAGGAGGCTGTTGCTGTAGCCTGTGTAAGCCTTTCACACCTTCTGGCTCATTTACTATCTCTCTTCATCTACCCACTGCCCAGACTTTCAGGAACACCCAAACAGGAGGCTTTCTTAAAGGGTTGTGAGGATACTTTTTGTTTATTCTAGGCTGAATTTTTAGGATTTCAACTTCTTTAAAACTTGTATTTTACATTTTTATTTGTCACTCTCCTCATGTGTATGTGTATTTATGTGGAGGTCAGATGACAACTTTTGGGAGTTGTCCCTTTCTTCCATAATTTTGACCTGGGTGATAGAACACCTGTCCTCAGGCTTGGCCGCAGTCATGTTTATCTGCTGAGCTCTTCCCTTAGCCTCTTTTAAAAAGCTCTCTCTCTCTCTCTCTCTCTCTCTCTCTCTCTCTCTCTCTCTCTCTGTTGGCAAATACATGTCATTGTGTCAATGTGGAGGTCAGAGGATGACTTTGAGAGCCAATTCTTTTTTTCCTTTACCCACTAAGCCGTCTCTCCAGCCCAGATTTCAGCCCCTCAATTTCATGTTCGGCACTGTCTTTAAACTATAGCCTCAGTTTAAACAATCATTTAATAATGAAAATGATTTTAATGACAACATAACTGAAGTTCAGTGTGGAGCTTTCCCACTGTGTCAGGACTCCCCTTTCCAGCTATTTGGGTGGCTTGTGTTCAGCACATAGTCAGAAGGACTCAGTCTATCTAGGATCCTGTGCCTCAGCCCCTGGGAATGGCTGCAATTTGCTGCTCTTTCTAAGGCAAAGGTGATTTGGTGCTTGGTAAACTTCCAAGGGACTCTTTAAATGAAAATTTCTCACCAATCCTGAGTCTACAGCTCTGTTTGGGTCCCTCTTTCTATCTATGCTGAATCGTCCTCACTTTGCCAGGCTCTTCCTGGATCTTGTCTAAAGAGGCCAGGAGAGAATAAACCTGCTAAGCAGCACACTGTTGACACTGGAAGCCTCTTGCCCACCCACCCCCTTATGTACTCTGTGATATGATTCCAGGATAACAGTTATTACATTTTCCAAAAGTTGGTAAAATGTCTCATAGTAATTATTTTTGTGTGTATTCATGAATATCAGTGTTTAAACATACTTTTAATTTGTTTTGTTATAATTAAAAATTCAACAGAAGGTTTGCTGAGTTCTCATTTAATCAAGAAAACAAAATACACATTAAAAATTAAACAAAATCACAAAGAAGCAAAAGTAATAATCCAGGCTACAGAAGCCTGATCAACTTAGAGGTCCTTTCAGGGAAATGAGGCTGCAACCCAAACAAAGAGAGGCAGGGTGTGAGAAGCAGGAGAAGTGGAAGACCGCTCTGATGGGTGAAAAACAGAGGAAGGAGGAATGTCTAGGACTCTTTCAGAAAGAGACTGGTGATAAAGCAGCATACTTTCCAAACCCTTAAAAATATGACTATTCACACTAAATATAGTAACCTGAAGAGATGGCTCAGCTGCAAAGAGTTGTGGATGCTCTTGCACTAGACCTGAGTTCAGTTCTAAGCACGCATATTGGGTAGATTACATTTGTCTATAACCCCAGCTCTAGGGTATCTGATGCTGGTATCTAGGTACTCTTCTGGCCTCCATGGGCACCTCTATACATGTGTGCAAAGACACACAGACATGGATGTACACATATTGTGTTACCTTGTTTTCCTCAATTTGACATAAACTAGAGTCACTTGGAAAGAGGGAACTTCAACTGAGGAATTGCTCTGATTATAGTAGCCTGTTAGGTGTGTCTGTGAAACATTTTATCAATTAATGATGGATACAAGAGGGCCAAGTCCACTATGGACTGTGCTGCCCCCAGGCAAGTGGTCCTGGGTTAGACAGGAAAGCAGGCTAAGTGTGCCATGGAGAGCAATCCACTAAGCAGAATCCCTCCATGGTCTCTGCTTCAGTTTCTGCCTGCAGATTTCTGCTTGAGCTCTTGCCCTAACTTCACCATAAAGTGTAAGATGAAATAAAGCTTTTCATTCTCAAGTTGCTTTTAATCATGGTGTTTATCAGGGCAACAGAAACCAAATTAGAGTACACATAAGTTAAAAAAAAAAAAGTAAAAATTCATGGCTATTTTGCAAATCAGAAGTAAACATTTATCAAAGGCTTCACTCATCTCATTCCCTAATGAATATAGGGTGAGGTGTGGCTGCTGCTAGGAATATTTGGAAAACTGGATTCTTTAGGCAATTTAATTGAGAAAAGTTAAGATACAGGTGTTGGACTACACAGAACACAGAATGTGTCCTGCAGTGTCAGCATTATAGTTACCTTCTGTTAGGTTTCAGACCTAGAACAAATGACTGAGGTGCTGTGGTAGTTTGAATGTACTTGACCCCCATAAGCTCATAGAGAGTGGCACTATTAGGAGGCATGGCTTTGTTGGAGTAGGTGTGGTCTTATTGGAGGAAGTGTTTCACTGTGGAGGTGGGCTTTGAGGTCTCATATGCTCAAGACACCATCCAGTGTCACAGTCCACTTCCTGTTGCTTTCTGACCAAGATGTAGCCAGTACCATGTCTGCCTGTACACCGTCATGCTCTCCACCATGATGATAATGGACTGAACCTCTGAAACTGTAAACTGCAGCCTCAGTTAATGTTTTCTTTTATAAGAGTTGCTGTGGTCATTGTGTCTCTTCACAGCAATAGAAACTCTAACTAAGACAGAAGTTAGTATCAGTGACTGGGGTATTGCTATGATAGGCGTGACACATGTTTTTGTTTGGAGAAACATGAACTTTGGGGTTTGGGTTAGAAAAGCAGTGGAATGCTTTAAGCACTGTTTAATGGGCCATACTAGTAGGCACATGGAAGACAGTAGTGCTGAGAGTTATTTGATGAACTGTGAAGGCCTTGCTCAAGAGGTTACAGAGGAGAAGAATATTAATATGTGGCCTAGAGATCATTCTTGTGATATTTTGGTGAAGAATGTAGCTGCTTTTTGCCCTTGTCTGAGGAGTCTGCCTCAGGCTAAAGTGAAGTGTTTTGGATTAATTCTCTTGGCAGAGGAAATCTCAAAACAGCCTAATATAGACTGTCATGTGGTTATTAGTGTTAACTGTGATGAAAATTTACATTGAAAAAGAGCAAATTGAGCAAATATAAATACAAAATGTACAGATTGAGAAGAAGGGCACCAGGAAGTAGAATAGAGCTAAATCCTGTGTTCAAGGAGATAAACAGATTAAGAAATGGAATAAAGAGTGGGCAAGGTCTCACCCAGCTAAGTTTTCAACTTGTGAAAGGAATCACAGAAAAGCTTAGAGCTGGGTGTGGTGGTGCGTGCTTTTAATCCCAGCCCTCTTGGAGGCCAGAGTGGCAGATCACTGAGTTTGAGGCCAGCCTGGTCTACAGAGCAAGTTTTATGACAGCCAACCTTAAGCAGTGAGGACTGAAAGCTGGTGAAGATGTTCCAGCCCCAGCAAGCAGCAGGAGTTGGCAGCTTAAGTCACATGGTTCTGGAGCTAAGGAGAGAAGAAAGGGGCCATGGAATTTGCTCCTGAGACTAAGGAAAGCCACCAAGACCAGGTATGTATAAGGGGTGTCCCTGAATGGAGACCATTTCATGAAGCTGTGAAAGTGAAGCCTGGATTGATTTGGAGGCCCCAAGATACTAGAGATGCCAAAGTTGCAGAATGCCCACCTAGGACAGCTGCTAACAGGGAGTGGAAACAGCCCAAGAGACACTGGAAGGATGTGCTTCCACACTGTGGGTAATTTTTGTTGATAGTAGAAAGGTGGAAGGATTTTGTTTACTTAACTGAAGTGGATAGAGCACAAAAAGAAAACAGAGGAGAGGTTTTTGATGTTTGAGTACTTGGTTAATAAATTTATGAAATTGGGAGGAAGTCACAAGATTTAGAAGTAGGTTTGAGGAAGGAATATTTTAGAAAAAAATTATTAGGCTAAGTTGTAAAAGAATCAGGAGACCTTCTAGAGCAATCTTTCAAAATTAAGGATTAAGGCTAAATGTCAAGGATGAGGAGAGATACAAGAGAGGCTAATTGTAGGTGCCTATGGAAATTACCAAAGAGATTAATGGCAATGAGTCACTGATCAGCAGCAGAGGCAAAGGCTCAACTATTAACACCCAGTCGTCAGACTCCTAAAGCCTTGTGCAGGACGGAAACAAGGATTGATCTGAGGTATGTGATAAAGAGCTCAGAGAACAGGGCTGTATGAGTGCTCACAAGTCACTCACTCTACCTGCTCCTTGTGCCAGGGCCTCAGTGGGATCACCTTGGAGCTCAGGAGGACAGCAAAGGAGGCACTGGATGGGTGAACAAGGTTCAGAATCTAGGTTTTCTGTTTATCACATGGTTCTCTCTTGCTGGCTTGTTGGCTATGACAGATTCTGTCATCCCTACTATTTTGCCATGTCCCTGAAGGGGTTCTATGCATTTATACTCCTGGCATCATTACCTGATGCCCAGTGTGGTTTTCTTTGACCTTTGACCCTAGGCTTGGCTGTGTTACTTTCTTTGCAGTGTAAATGTCCTGGTATGTTTGATTTTGCCTTCTTTGACCATAAGACAAGCTACCTCAGTTTGTCCTATAGCCTGGTCCCCAGAATGATGCGCTATTCTCACCAGGTTATCCATACCACCAGCAATCAGTTGGCTGTTTGGAGCTGTGGCTGTCCTAGTGTTTGCTGAAATTCATAGTTACTGAATCTCCAGGGTGGATAGCACACTATAAAGAGAAATTTCATGACTAAGTTTATTTGGCAGATTTTTGTCTTGGATGACTATGCGATCATTGTACTGATAAGTGAAAATAGTAGCTTCAGACTCATGTGGGACCCAGACCAGTAAGTTAAACCAGGCTTATTACCCTAAAGGGCAGAGAAGGGAGTTTATGTAGACAGAACACCTTTCAGAGGTCATCTATCTTCACCAAGAGTGCAAATCAAGAGTCATGCTGGAAGAGCATAATTACAAATGGTAAGGTCTTGGTAAAGTGAGGGCTATACCCCAATTATGTGGGACTATCAGTACCCAGAGTTGGAGTGACTGTGTGTGTAAGCCACTCGGGATGTGTTGGGACTATCTCAGAGCAGATGAAGTACATTAACCTTCTTCATGGCAGAACACAGACTATTGGAGATGTCGCTGTGGCACAGTGAGGAAATACTAGCTGTCCTTTCTCTGCTCCGTGTCTCATACAGACTTCCGGAAATTGTACTTACATTCTCTCAGGAGATGCTAGGTTCTGAGGGTCTTGTGTGCACATGGTTATGGAGTAATTTCATGCTCATAGTCACCCTTGTTTACATGTGCCTCATATGCTTTTTGGTGCTATAGCTTATGTCTGTTAATGAACATGGTGGGAGGAGCCAAAAGAGGGTCTTATTCAAGAGTCTTCAGCTGTTTTCTTTCTTTTTATTTATTTATTTTATGCTTTTGGTATTTTACTTACATGTATTGTCTTTGTATCACATGTGCTCAGTGCCCTTGGAGGCTAGAAGAGTGCAGTAGATTTCCTGGAACTGGAGTTACAAAAGACTGAATTGCCATGTAGATGCTGGGAATCAAACCTGGCTCCTCTGCAAGAGCAGCTGATGCTCTTAACCACTGATTCATCTCTCCATCCCCTCAACTGTCTTTGTGATGGGTATCCGTGGAAACGAAAGCCTTGTTTATGACTGCAACCAAGTTCCCAGAAGAAGTATATGAAAGTCCGTGTGCTCATATTTGTATCCAGTTACTACCAACTGTTAATTTCTTTGCTTTAGGAATTACATTATTCCAATTCAGAATGTAGTGTTAATTTGAAATTAGCAGCTAATTATTGTATTTCCTTGAGGACTACAATCCAGTTTTCACTAGTTATCATGTGCCATTCAACACATAAACTTCTCAGGTCCATTTCACAGATAGAACAACAAATCTTTGGACATCCCATGAAATGGATGAATGAGGTAGGGAGAAAATTCCATGTTCAGTGAATACAGATAGCTATTTCAAAAATATAAAGATTATAGTGCCATATGGCCTTTTAAAATAGCTGAATAGCACTGAAACTATCTGTGGGTAGTATGCACTAGGAAAGCATGCACTTGTGAAATGTCAGAGATGCATACCTGATACAATGTCATATATTAGGGACACATCCACACACTTGTGGAACATCAGACATTATTGTGTTTTGGCACCCTGAAAAGCTATAAGAAAGTAGGAAGTGGTTCACATTTTCACTGACTCAGTAAGTCATTCACATATAGCCAACAGATATGAATTCTTCTTTATATGCCTCCTCTTGTCATCCCATAGATTGAGTTACATTTTTAAATCAAAATTGGGATACTTGCTTGTATGTAAGATTCAACATCTATTGTGTGAACAAGAGAGATTGTTTAAAATGGAAATAAGAGAGATGGGGCTTAACTATTGTTAGTTCCTCTGGTACAAGAACAATCTTGGGTATTGTTATAACTGTGTAATATCTACAGAAACTCCTTCCTGGCTGCAGACACAAAAACATAAAGGTTTAGTTCCTGAAAATGTATGTTTCCTTTAAGACTTGTCAGTAAGTCAGACTGGTCTATTCATCAAGGAAATAAACATGTTTCCTCCATCTTTACAAAGTTTAATGTAACAAGCTGAGCCAAGTTTCATCAATTCAGAGTACTTCCTGGTGGCCTGCAGGATGATGAAAGACTGATTATTCACAATCTTTTGGTAGATTTATTTTAAAATTTTATTTCTGTCATGTATTTGTTTGTGTGTACATGTGGTGCTGTGCCTGCAGAGACCAGTAGAAGACACAGATCCCCTGGAAATGGAGTCACAGTTGGTTGTGAGATGCCTGATGTGGATGTCAGGAACTGAACTCAGGTCCTCTGGAAGAACAGCATACACTCTTAACTGTTCACCCAGCCCTCCACTCACCACAGTGCTTTGCTTTCTATCCCAAATTTGTCACTGCCACGTCCCTCTAAATCCCAGCTATAAAATAACACTTGATCTATTTTTGCATGGTAACTTTTGCAGTCTCATATTTTGAAGATTGCTCACTGTGGGGAAATGATGGAGCTTTGTGTGAATGACTTGAACTCTCTGCTTAGAATGATGAGCTTTGGATATGCTATAAGCCCTGCATGATTGAAGCTCAAATGGGAGGCTGTTTCTCATTGTAGAATATTCTTTTACACTGGATGAAGATATTTCACTGTGATTGGTTTAATAAAAATGGCTTAATAAAAATAAATTGGTTTAATAAAAATAAGAATGGCCAATAGCTAGGCAGGATTTTGGGAGCAGAGAGAATGCTGTAAAGAAGGGCAGAGAGAATGCTATAAAGAAACCAGCCAGATGCAGAACGAGTAAGACACACAAAATGGGATAGAAGTAAAGCCACGTGGTAGAATATAGATTAATAAAAATATGGGTTAATTTAAGAGCTAGTTAGAAATAAACCTAAGCTATTGGCTCAGCTTTTATAATTAATAAGAAGTCTCCATGTGGTTATTTGGGAGCTGGCTGGTGGGTCAGAAAAAGTTTGACCACAGTTTCTTCTCAAAAGGCTTGCTCACAGAGCTCACATACCAGCCAGTCTCCTGGCGATTCTCATAGTGAAGAGATTCTGCAGAACATTACTTTTGAGAACATCCATTGGAGGACACTAGAGCACAACACACAGAGGAGGATGCAGACTTGTGCAAGCAACTGAGCGTACTACTTTTGGCCCAGGCAAGGCACTCCAAAATCACATCTAACCACACTCCATAAAAACACAACTGCTTATCCATACTGTCATGGAAAACAAGGTCATTCTTGGCTGCTCCTTGTCTTCTGAAGGGAAACTTTAGAAAGAAATCTTCCTCAGGAAGTGAGCAGATAAATTATTTTAATCACTTGTGTGCTTATTTAGGAATTTTCTTGGGAGTCATGCCTAATCATCACTGACAATGAAGTGGAAATCTTTGCAGGCTTGCGAATCATCGGATTCCTGATGATCCTTCTGAAAATGGAGAAGTTTGTGTGGCTCATAGGAAGGAAAAAACAAATAAACAAAAAATAAACCCAAAGCTCATGAGTATTCTTTGCTGTGGAAAGGAGGTACTTCAGGCAAGTTAACTTAAGCAAAAGCTCCAATGAGAGAACACCCTGAAAGCACCTTGAGACACTGTAAGCCAAGTGTGGCATCAAATGGTCACATATTCAGAGAACCCTTTCCAATCTGAAATTTACAGTTATTTGTGGGGTGAAAATGTCATGTAGATAGCCAGACGTCTTGATTTTCAATGTACAGCAAAACAGGCTTGTTCTTACCCTTGTGTCCATCCTGACTTTCCTCAAGTGCAGCTGCACACAGGCCATGTACGTGAGACAGAACCGACTGATGCCAAGCAGAGCAGCAATCCCTTCAGCATGCCTGTTAAGCAGACAAAGATCCGAAGCCTCAAAGGGAAGCTTATTACAGCAGTAGAAGCTACTGTGGGATGGCTTTCCAGTTTATACATGGGTGTGGTGGGAGATTAAGAGGTGAGGGGATGGGGAGTTCTCTGGGTTCTATATATAAAGGAAGAAGGTAAAACCCCCAGGGATTGACTGCCTCCTGAAAATGGCCCTTATGTCCATAATTGAAAGTAGGAAGAACAGGGTAGGAGATTTGTCTAGCATAAGGACATTACATAAATTCACCTCTTCTATTTTTAGCAAATGCTACTAGGCAGAGAAAGCCATGGTTTGTGTCAGTGAGGTCACAAAGTGAATCAGGCAGGCTGATGCTTGTAGTAAGTAGATCTGGTACAACAGAAATGCCTTTTCAATTCCCAAGGCTCTTGCCTCCCCCGGAAGTATCCTGTTTCAAGCCACTTACTTGGTACCAAGGCACCAGTTTCCTCAATTCAAGATAGGTAAAGTATAAATGATAAGATGATGTTGAGCTTGGAAGCTGCAGTTTGAGTACCATCTGAGTGTCCTCAAAGGATCCATTGTGATTACAGTCTGCATACGGCACTATATAGGTGGTACCCAGGCAGAGGGCGATGGGGTATGTATGCACTTTGAGGAGGACTGTAGGACTTCAGTCTCTCTGGTTGCTGTTTGATGCTCTGAGATCTTCCATATGCATACCATATACTCCTTGCATGCCTTGTCACCCTCCTCCCTCTCACTAGAGACCAAGCCAGTAGGGCTTTGAGCCACACACACTGTGACCTCAATAAACTCTCTTAATAAAGTTAGCTTCCTCCAGCAGTGATGAAAAGTGGGTTAATATACTGGGCAAAAGCATTTTGCAAAATGCAAACATTTCCAAAGTGGGGAATAATTGAATACAGTGTACATAATAATTTGTGTATTTGACCGCATGGCCTTTATTTAATACTGTTTTTATTTTCCACTAAAATGGAGACATTAATGGCAGAGGAAGGAGAGAGGGTGGCTGGGTCCCTGATGGAGAACTTGACCTTTCTGCTTGTGTCTCTTCCCTACTGTGATATTGCATTTGTCTTCCTCTCTTTCCCTCTGTCCCAGGAAGACATCAATGGGCCTTTCAAAGTGGATGAGTTGAGCAGTGAAGACTTAGGGCTAGGGACTGTGAGGACCCATTTCTGCCACTGAACTTGGAGGGCAAGGACAAGGAGCATGAGCCAGAATTGGAGCTGACAGCTCCCAGGAAGTGACTACCCAAGAAGCCTCAGCCTCAGGTAGAAGTCAGTTGCTACCTGCATATGAGGAAGGCCCCAGCCAGAGTCTTACATACTTGACCTCACTTTTGCCCTCCTATTCTCACATCCATACTTGGCTAAGCTCTCTGACATGGATTTGAAAGACTAAGGGAAACTCTAGGGGAGGTGACATGGGTTTGCTACAGGTAGAACTTGGAGCCCTGAAGAAGAATGGGATGTGGTGTGTGTTGGTTAAGCAGCAGCGCTCATGCCGACGGAAGAGCACGCAGGATATTGCGGTGGCGGAAGAATCATGAGCCATGGTTACCTTTCTAGAGCTTTATTGGGGGGGGGGGGGGAGGAGAGAGAGAGAGAGAGAGACAGAGAGAGAGAGAGAGACAGAGACCCCGCACGGAGGGGAGAATACGGACGGAGAGAGTGCGGAGAGGGCACAGAGAGGGCGCAGAGAGGGCACGCCCGCTTTTTAGGCTGGGACGCTGTCACCGGCTGGTGACGTAATTAAGGACATAATCCTTATAGTGTGGTCCAGAGAAAAAGCAGAAGACATCAGGTTCCTCTAGGAACTCCCACTCACAGGAAACAAATCTCTGGAGAGCCATGCAATGGATAAGGAAAAACAGAAACTCTCCAGGCATTCATTCCTGTGACTGCTACCGGACTGGCAATATTAAACAGAATTTCTCACACACTCTATACTTGGATTTGAAAAAGAATAATAACTTTAAAGAAAAAAAATGATGGCATTTAGTCTGCTGAGTCTTGTCCTTTTCTGAGCAGGCTGTGTTATCTATACTGTTCTCACAAAGCTGACACTGGTGAATATTCCTAAGTCTTTGGATGATGGTTACTATTGCTGTTGGTATTAGTTAGGGGGTTCTATTGCTGTGAAGAGACACCATGACCATGGCAATTCTTATAAGGAAAACTGTAACTGTGTGGTTGTTGCACGAGTGTGTGGGTTCATGCAGGTCCATGGAATGAAGACACAGAGGCATCTTAAGAATGAATTTAGCCTATCATGGCTGCAGGGGGGTCCAGCCTCAAAGGACTGAAGCACTAACCCTTTGCCTAGGGCAGTTTTATTTCTCTCCAATATAGTTTAGCCAGTTAATTTCTGTATGCTCAAAACAACCTGAAAGGGGCTCCCAACAATACAATGCCAAGTGCAAATTCCTCGATTTGTCAGATACCAAGTCTGGGTTTCCTGAATCAAGTTTTGCATAGGCCTTTGTATCCTTGGGAGACTCTGAGACAGGATTCACATAGAGGGCAACAAGGGAAACAAAAGGTGTCTGCTAACAAAAGATGGATTAGGGCTAGGTGCTACTCTTTGGAGCCAGGCCAGGTGCAGCTCAGCAGGAATACCACTACAGAAAACATTTAATTGGGGTAGCTTACAGTTTCAGAGGTTGTCTTAGGGTTTCTATTGCTGCAATGAAACACCATGACCAAAAGGCAAATTGGGGAGGAAAGGGTTTATTTAGCTTACATTGCTGTTCATCATTGAAGGAAGTCAGGACAGGAACTCAAACAGGGCAGGATCCTGGAGGCAGGAGCTGATACAGAGGCCATGGAGGGGAGCTGCTTATTGGCTTCCTTCCCCTGGACTGCTCAGCCCACCTTCTTATAGAACCCAGAACCAGCAGCCCAGGAATGGCACCACCCACCATGGGCTGGGCCCCCTCTCCATGATCGCTAAATGAAAAAATGCCTTACAGCTGGATCTCATGGAGGCATTTCCTCAACTGAGGCTCCTACCTCTCTGGTGACTCTAGCTTGTGTCAAGTTGACACACAAAACCCCCCAGTACAGAGGTTTAGTCCATAATTATCATGGCAGGAAGCATGGCAGTGTATAGGCAGACAAGAAACTGAGAGTTCTACATCTTGATCCACAGGCAGCAGAAGGAGACTGTGTCACTAGGCCTAGCTTGAGCATATATGACCTCAAAGCCCACCTCCTCAGTGACACACTTCCTCCAATAAGGCCACACCTCCTAATAGTGCCACTCCCAATGGACCAAGCATTTGAACACATGAGTCTATGGGGGCCATTCCTCTGCAAACCACCACACTGTTTAAAAAGGAATTTGTTAAATATTAATAGAGGGTGGAATTATGCAGAAAAATCATTACTCTCATTTTCCCTTTCATAGTAGGAAGGGAAGCATCAAAACCAAGCTGAGGTACAAGTCAGTGCATTTCCCTTGGCTGCTTAGAGGGTATCTGTAATTTATTTTCATTCATATGTCTTTATAGTTTACATGGCAATGACAAATCTTTGTTAGTTTAATTTTGTCAATAACTAGATCTACTTTCAATGATGTGACTGTAACACAAAAATGGTAAACATTATGATTAACCTTTATTCTTCAATTCTGTTTTAAAAAGAAACTGGAAATACTGTCTCATCAGTCATTTTTAACATTTATTTCAAGATATGTTGTTACTTTAAAAATTATATGTATGTATGTCTGTGTTTGGGTATGTGCATGTGAGTGCAGGTGCCAGAGGCCAGATGAGGATGCTGATCCCCTGGATCTGCAATGTCAGGTGGTTGTGAGCCACCCGACTTGGGTGCTGGGAAACACACTTCGGTCCCCTGCAAGAACAACAAGCGCCCAACTACAGCTTTGTTTTCATTTCCTTAAAGAAGAAATGAGAACGACTCATTCGCCTCCCTTAGCATCCCATATGTGTTCTGCTCTGCCAGATGAAACTTCACTTAATTTTCTCACTTCTGCTCCCCTGGAAGAGTGGTTGTCAAAGACCTCTGACTCCAGGCCTTTCCTGAGAAATTTTCACAGAACTCTGAGTCTATATGTGATAAAATAGGTATGTGAATCAAATGCTCACTGATAATGACTCATAAAGGGATTTATTTAAAAATAATTCTTTGGTACTAATATGAATTCACATTTATTAAAGACAAAGGCAATTTTGTATACCAAGGAGATGTATTTGCTTATTTTTACATAAATAATTAAATCCTGGATGAATATTGATCCTTCAGGATCAATCAGATTCAGTATCTTCAATGGCTTTTCAGAGTTGATCAATAGTCTCATTTTAGAACTGTAAATGCTGAGGATGCTGATTTGCATAAACATACAGTACAAAATGGCAAAACACACATTTAGGATAATTTTGGCAATTGTTGGAAATTCTGTCCTTATCCTGTTAACATTCATTTAACATTTTTTATGAAGCTCCAGTCAGCAACTCACCAAAAATTTTAAAGCATAAACATGCTAATGCGATCCTATCCAAAGATACACTAATTTGATACTTACATGCTGAAGAATGGCAGCGTGAAAATGTTATGCCAATGTTTTCTCATAATTAAGCCACTATTTCTATAGGAGCAGGGAACTAATGTAGATGTAACCAACCATCTTATTAAATAAGAAACACAGAGCCAATGTAAAGATAAAAGCCCAAGAGGTCAGAGCTAAGAGCCTTACCCGCCTGCTTCAGCTAGCCTCTTCAGCCAGGAGACGTCTCTGAAAAGGAGCTACTTCCTGTCTGTTTGTCTTTAAATACACTCTCTGTTCTGCCTTCTCATTGGTTGTAAACCCAACCACATGACTGCCTCATCACTGCTTGTAGGTACAGACCTCCAGACATACATTGGAGCGCGTGTCTTCAATGAGGTTGTATCCTTGAACACACAGAGATCTACCTAGCTCTGCCTACCAAGTGCTGGGATTAAAGGCGTGCGCCTCCTCCAGCAAATCCTACTTGCGTGTACCACCACAACCGGCTTTTGCTATGGCTTGCTAATAGCTCTGACCCCTAGGCAACTTTATTTATTAACATACAAATAAAATCACATTTCAGTACAAATAAAATACCACTATAAACTAATGAGTGTATAACAAAAACATTGCCATTCATCAAATGCAGTGGTATCAAAGTCAAGCCTAGGTGTTTGGGGCAGTATCTGTAGACATTGTGAGGGGCCTGTGCAGCATGGATTGCATGCTGTGTGCTCAAAACCAAGACCACAGTGAAGTCGCCCGATGCACACAGTAAAGCTGTGCTAGTGGATACTGCAGCCTCTTTCAGGACTTGATTTTGAATTCATCTTTGGTCTCAGTGTGTTCAGAAACCTTTTATGCCTGTTTATCCACACACATATCCAGCTGTGTGACCTTATCTGGGCCTACAACAGGCCGTTTGAGAGGTTGTGCAAATCATGCCTGTATCTAGCTGCTAGAGCGGGGTCCATTACAGCCTCTGGTGGGCTGCAAACAGGCCTGGCAGCTCCATCATGGCGTTCCCAGTGGCCTTCCTGATGAGCCTGAGGTAGGACTTTTCCAAGAAGTAGCTCCACTGACAGAAATAGCACACTGCCTGTCCCGGTTAGTGTTAACTTGACACATTAGGAGTTATTTGGGAAGTGGTACTCTCAACTGGGAGGATGTCCACATAAGTTCTGCCTTGACTGATGATTGATGTGGATGGGCCCATTTGTGAGCAGGGCCACCCCTGGGCAGGTAGTCCTGGGTTGTGTAAGAAAGCAGGTTGAACAAACCGTAAAGAGCAAGCCAGTAAGCAGCACTCCTCCATGGTCTCTGCATCAGCTCCTGCCTCTTTGAGTTCCTGCCCTGACTTCTCTTCATGGTAGACTGTAAACAGTAAGATGAAATAAATGCTTTCTTCTCCAAGTTGATTTTTTCATGGTGTTTATCATGGTACTAAAAACCCTAACTAAGACAATACTGAAAATTACTTTTCTTTGGTGGAGAACAGTGGATTGTGCCTTTACGTTCTGGTCTTCATATCCAGTTTGCTGCCACCCAGTATGGGTGAGATGTTTTCACACTCTGGGTCTCTGTGCCAGTCAGGAACATTCTTGCTTGTGATTCTCTGCTACATCTTGCTGTGTTGGTCATCTCCCCGTTCACCGCGTCTTTCCTGGACAGCTGTATACCATCCATTGAACCTACCAAGTCATCTACAGTGCGGATGAGAGGATGGCACTCAGAAGCAAAGGTGGCGGTGTGTCCTCACATTCAGTAGTCAAATGAGATTTTGTGAGTGGGTTTTCCAGGCCCATTGTCACCAGCCAAAACGAGCTCCACCTGAACTTGGGGTTCTTCTCAGCAGCAATCACAATGTTTATTCTAGAACTGTTTCCACATCCAGTGCATGTATGCTCCACTTCCTAACATGCTAAGAAGTGTTCTTAAATTGAAGCTTGGGGACATGCTCTATTCTTTGATTAGAGTTAAACACTTTCTGTTAAAAAGCCATGTACTGTAAGATCTATGCTCTTAGCTTTTAAAGCACACTGTGCAACATTGTTAACTAGAAGCACCATGACGTACAGTGTAGTCCCCAAAGTTTTTAATTAAAATTACATTTTCATGATTTATTGATTTTATGTGTGGAGAGGTAAGTGTACATGCCCTGACCCTCCTGTGGATTCAGAGGACAACTTGCTCAGGTCAGTGCTCTTCTTCACATGCTGGTTACGTGAACTGGAACTCAGATCCTTCTGCTCGGTGGCAGGCATCTCTCCTTGCTGAGCTGTCTCCTCTACACAGAACCTTTTAATATTGCATTACTGAAGTCCAGTTCCACTTGAACGGCAGCTTGCCCTTTTCTCTCCCTCTGCCAGCCTCTGGTAGCTGTTATTTCTCTTTTTGTGTCACCACTTTAAATCTAATTTTCCTTAATTTTTAATTTGGTTTCAAAAGTCTATAATAAAGTTTCAAAATCTACCACAAGATTTATGTCTGCTAAATTACATCCACTTTTTGGGAATGTTTTAACTTTTAATGGAAAACTGTTGTCTGTTTATAGCTAGACATTCCTGCATTGATCATTCTTTAAGAAGTAAAAATAGAAAAAACCAGCAGGAAGTATGACAAGCATCTACATATCACTCACCTAGCTTCATCAAATCTTACTATTTTTCCATATTTGACTGAGATTTTTAATGCTTTAAAAATATTTGTTTTATTTAATATACTCTTAATTGAAAGAGAATTACACTACTTCTCCCTTTCCTCCTTCATCCCCTCTCTCCAAACTCTCTCATCTCCCCCTCCCCACTGTCAGTAGGCAGCTTCTTTCTCTTTTATTATTATTGGTGTGTGTTATATGTGGTGCATGTGTGTGGGGGGTGTGTGTGTGTGGGTTTGGGTGGTAGCTGAGCTGGTTGGTGAGGGACAAAGCCAGCTCTCCTAGGCCCATGCCATCAGCACCAACTCTCCTACTCCTGTGGTGCGGAGTAGGGCCATCTCTCCTGAGTATGGGTCTGCTCTCTCCTGCTGCAGTGTCCAGTGTGGAGCAGGGCCAGCTATCCTGGGGCCAGCAAGGAGAAGGGCTGGATCAGCATGGCCCTCGGATTTCAACACGCATGGTTCCTATGAGCCACGGATATCAGCCCAGACTCTGGCTGCTGTTGGGCCATCGATTCAGACAATGGTCCACAGCAGTAGCCCAGGTCCTGAAAACACCAGGGCCCCATGTGGCTGCACAGGCCACGCAGATTTGCAAGGACCTGGTGGCAGCATGGTCCTCAGACATCAACATGACAGCAGGTTGTGGTCCAGATCCGAGGTACCTATGTGGCCTTCGGTGGTGCCACAGGCCACGGACATCAGCACAGACCCTGACTGTGGCAGAACCATGGCCCCAGACATGGTTCCCGGCAGTAGCCTGCAACCTGGAGATTTTTAATGTTTTAACAAAGTACAATTTAAGCTGAAACCCTTGGTCTTGCTTGTTACTGTAATTTTCTCCTCCTTCAATAAAGTTGAATGGAATTTAGCATTATAATTACATGTGTGTTTCCAAGTTATAACCAGGGCCAACTTTACAGGCATGGTATCTGAGCACAGACTTTTGTTGTGTTTGCTTTAAAATTCTGCTGTGGCCATTTTGAAATTTAAATAATTTTTAAACAAAACAAGTGGTCCCCTCTTTTTTTTTTTTAATTGACTCAAAAGTTCTTTTGATGCTGAGATATAGTCACTGACAACCAGTCATCTGCAGAGTATCTCTGTGTTATAGCTGCAGGGAGACTGACAGCACAGAAGCCACAGAGAAGGTATCCCCGGGGCCAAAAGAAGTGGGGGTGCAGAAGACAGGCTGCTGGCCTCCCTGGCTTGGCTAGTGACAATAATTTCTGCTACTCTGGAGTTGTCTCTAGTTGTCTTCCTACTGATGGCAGAGTGTGGGGCAACTTTAAGATTCAGAATATTCAGACACGTTTAACAGCATCGCATCACACTGACTACAAATGGATTTGTGTCACGCCTTCGCCTTTCAATGGATCAGATATGTCCTGGGATCAGGTGCAAGCTTACCTGAGAGGTGTCTGGAATAGTTCCCAGCTAGGTGTAAATATAGACATGCTTCACACCCAGATTAGTGCCATCAGGCATTCCAGACTCCAAATTTCCTCTGCAGTAGAAGTGGCTAACTATTTTGCCAATTCAGTAAAAGAATTTGTGAATAATAATTCCTTTTGGAATCTCCTTATGAATGTGGGAGCTATGGGATCACTAATCATTTTATTTTTATTTCTTATTCCAGTCATCTTCAGATGCTTAGGATCAGCAGTATGAGTTGCCCAAAGAGAAATCCACACACTTTATTTATTAAACGAAAAATCGAGAATTGTGGTGAGCCACAAGAATATGAAATAGAAGTCCAGCTATATACAATAAGCTATACCTTGGGAAGTGGTATAGTGGGAAACCATCTAGCATGGACTATTTGGTGTTACACTGCTTTAATATTCAGCTGCGTCTTGTTATGAATTCCTTGTGCTCATAATTTTCCCAGAATGTGTGTATGTGTGTGAACCTCAGTCTTGGGCATTATGCTCAAAGTACTTGGATAAAGTCAGTAGGCAGAACTTTCTGGCCTTGAGCTCCCAACTCCCCTCTTAGCATTTGAATTGGGTATCTGCCTTTTGCAAATATTTCCTTTTAGCCACATCCAAAGATAGGGCCAACCCCAAACAAAGCATTAAAAGACAAGAGAGGAACAGAATGGCTACCAGACCACCTGCTAGGCGCCTGAAGGCCCTAAACTAGGTAAAATGTCCTTTTGGAGACAACCTGGCTCCCAGGACAAGTGCTTGGCTTCCTAGGTGTATAGCTTTGTTTCTTGTGCAAATCAAGTTCAGACCTTCCACTGCCCCAGAACAACTTCTTAGATCAAAAGGGTTTCCTCTTGCTAGGTGCTTCAGGCTGTGATGCAGATTGACCAGCTATCAGTGCTCCTCCCCGCCCTGTCAGGAAACTGGTGGCAGAGAAAAATAGCGGCAGTTTTATTTTTAGTGACTTATAGATTTCTATACCCTATCACCTGTAAGTTTATAGTTTGAGCACATTTATGATAGACTCGTAATGTTTTCACCTAACCACAGTAAGGATATATTCCTAGCACATAAATTCTTTCTCTGATTTATTCCAGCTCCTTTCTAACCCCTTTTTTAGGTTGCAAATGAAGTTGCCAGGAAGCTTCTGGCGGGGGGCCTTGCAATTCTTATGTTGTTTGTAAACATGAAGATGTTGCCGGCTTGGAAAAGATATAGAGGAGTCCTGAGAGAAGCGGGCAGAATTAGGACAGAATGATGGTGGCAGACGAATAAATGAGTTGGATGAAAGAGCTTCGCGCACCTGGATTTATTCCCGTGCCAATGGTAGCGTCCCTTCTGGGCCCCTGGTAAGTGTAATATTAAGGATAGTCCTTAATATTATACAAAATTTAAGGAAGGTGTGGTTCGAGTACTGAGCCCTATAGAGTGAGTCCGATAAGGGCAGAGGTTGGAGTGGGGATTAAGAAAACACTGGTCCAGGGAAATTGAGGTTCTTTTTTGTTTTGTCTTGTTTATAAAACTGGGTCAATAGAGCACATGTGAAATATTACAGCCCAGTGATTTCCCTTTGTAATAAGCCCTGGAAGGTTATATAATCAGTCTAGATTATAACCAGTCCAGACTGTGACTGACTTATGTGTAAACACACAGTATTGTGCACCTGTTTCAAACTCCTTGCCTTGTTTTTGTTACTTTCTAATGGCCACGACCTGTTAAACCACGGCTTCTCCTTCAAGGTATTTATTTTCTTGTTTCAATTCTAGGTTTTCTCTCATTTATATAATGTTTGGTCTGTTTTAATTTTTTCTTTTCATGCCTCCCTTTTTTTTTTGCCATTTCTTTTTTGTTGGAGACTGACCTAGGACTGTTTGACCCAGGTATGTTTGGAATTTCCTGCTTGGAGTCTTGCAAAACAAGACGACCTTGGCCTAACCATAAACATGTACGATTAGATAAGGCCTGGTTCAGTAACAACAGGGGCCTAGGACCAAAGCGACCTCACCCTAACCTTCCCTTAGGAGTTCCCATTCTTCTTGCAAACAGATGCTAATCAGCCAGCTGCAGGAGCCTGGGGCCAAAGAGACCTCATCCTGACCACTCTGACTTCTCCTGAAAAATTTCCACTCTCCTTTCTCTGCTCCCCCTCCCTGCCTGAAGCCTCAGCATATATAAGCCTCAGCATACAGTTAATAAATGGAGCCTTGACACGACTCAGACTGACTCTTGTCATTCATTATTTGTGCTTGGCTCCCTCCCCTTTTCTCCCCATGGTTCTTTAAGGTGTTTCCCGGCTCGAGACCCACGAATAACCTGGCCTGCTGGACGGGTCACTTTTTATTTTATCCTGCTTGGCTTTTTGAGTTTCTGTGAGTTTATTTTGCAGTCCTGGTTAAATATTTGGTACTGTTACCATTTGTTGCATCTGGAGCTGTCACTGGGGCAGCTTCTACCTGGGAAGCAGCTCTTCAGTCAGTGCTTCTTGTAGTGTGGCTGTCCAAACACCTGTCCACAGCTCCGTAGAGAGGGACTTGTTTCCTGGCCTGGCTGTTTGCAGGAGCTGCCCACAGGGAGATGCTGTGTCTTTGGTGTTCTGAAACATACTAGCCTTAAAATATTTCACTGTTATTCCTGAGTCTTTTTGCCTATGTTTCTCATAAGTCCCTGGCCCCCTTTTTTCTTTGTCTTCTTGTCTCAGAGAGCTCTGGTAAAGGTATGGGTGTCCCTCTAGGGTAAATCTTCCTCCAGGGAGGATCTTGGGGGAGACATTTAAACCTTTGATTAAGGCAGCAAGCTTTTACCTAGGCTGTAGGGCTAGCTTGCTGGGCTGGCATCTTATGTAAAGAAAATTCCACAGCCCATTCATATTCATATTCTTTAACGTTAAACTGGAAACCCCAGGCCAGGCCCTTAAGCCAGGACTGTGTGCTCAATTCATTCCAAATCATAACTCTTACATAGAGGGGCTACATTTCCCCTCTTGGAGGAGGGATTTCCTCCTGAAGAAAGATGTGTGTATCTAGATGTCCTATATGTCTTGGATAAACTCAGTCTTACAGTTGGGTTAGAACAATGATAATTCTTTTATTTATTTATTTATTTATTTATTTATTTATTTATTTATTTATTTATTTATTTATTTATTTATTTTGTGATGGCAGTGAGCTGGCCCATCTGCCAGACATACAGAAAAAGGTTTCATTTAGTATATTTTTATTACATCCTATAAATCTATCATCTGTATATAATATGCTACAATTTGGGATTGATGGGTTCTGACTGGAATATAAAGGCCTCAAAAAGTTCTCATAGATCAAATGTTAACACAGGCTGGGATAGAACAATATTTGGAGGGGGTTAGCTATTATTTTTCTATTAATTGGTGCTACATCAAAGTAGTGTGGTTCCCAATTCCAAACCTTAATATTTTTAGCTGGCAAGTGTAAGAGATATCTGTTAAGGTTCCCACGATTAGTGCCAGTCTGAGACCGAGGTACAGACAGATGAACAGCATCTTTAGGAGGTGCTGAGGGTTTCCTATTACCCTCCATTTTTCACCTACCTTCTGGACGGTCATGTTTGCCTTTAGATAGGTGGATCCAAGCCACAGTTCCTGATACCTTGATAGCTGTGGGTGTTGTTAGGATCTACAGCCTCTCCAAGGAAGGTTCCAGGATTCTTCCAGGCAGGTGAGGGATTCATATCAAGTTCCTGGGTCGGAACCTGTGAATTGGTTCAGTCAAAAGAGGCACTGGTGGTGGTGGTGGTGGTGGTGGTGGTGGTGGTGGTGGTGGTGGTAGTAGTGGTGGTGGATGACTCTGGATGTCTCGGGTCGTTTGAGGAAATGCCTGTAAGAACTTGAGGAAGGAATAATTAGACATTTCAATGGTCTCTAGCCTTCCCTTTGCAGGAATAAGTGGAGGTGGCTGACCAAACATTTCAAATTAGCTTGTCCCTGTAGAGGCTACACCTGATCTTGAAAACAAGGGTGGGGAGCAACTCTGTTCTCATCCTCCCCTGCCCCACCTCCCATTAATTCTTTTTGTTGATCTCAGCTGTGCACTCTGATGAATTTGCTGGAGAGAGGTTGGTCCTAAAGCTTCTGGTAGGGTGGGACATCCATCTGGAAGAACCCACCAGTCCACTGTCTTATTGAACCCCAGCTTCATGGCCTAGCTTTTTTCCTCACTGGTGTAGGTAGGATGATCTAATACAGAGGTTCTCAACCTGTGGGTTGTGATCCTTTGGGGGTCAAATGGTCCTTTCACAGAGTTGTCTAAGACCATTGGCAGACACATATATTGGCATTATGATTAATAACAGTAGCAAAACTACAGTTATGAAGTAGCAACGAAATAATTTTATGGTTGGGGTCGGCACAACATGAGGAACCATGTTAAAGGTGGCGGCATGGGAAGGCTGAGAACCATTGCTCTAACAGTTCTGGCTCAGGCAGGAAGGTGAGGACTGAGGGAAAAACCTAACATTTGCAGTGACCTACTTTGGCTCTGTGGCTGCTCTATTTGCTATAACATCAACAAATCTGTTGCCTTGGGTTTCAACCGAGTCCCCCTTTTGGTGTCCTGGGAAATAGACAGCATCAAGCTTCTCTGGCAGACAAATAGCTCCTAGGAGAGCAGAGATCTCCTGTAACTGAGTTGAGGGGGCCAGCCCCCAGTCAGCACCAGGGTATGTAAAAAAAAAAAATCCACAAAGGTGGCAAGGTCTTAGGAAAAATTCTTACCTGTCTGAGGTGAGAAATAAGGAAACTCACATGCTTTCTGATGATAACTTTCTCTTCTACTTCATCTTAAAAAATCCTCTCTGAAAATCTGTCTCCACAAGATACATTCCACATTGTTACATTCTCCATACAGCCAAGTTACATTTCACACTGTTACATTCTCCATAAATTCTCCACACAGCTACATACCTCCTTTGCAGAGTTACATCTACACATTTCTTCTATTCTGTTACATGACATCATTTATTCACTCATTACTCAGTCATTCTCTCATTCATTCCCTCTCTCATCTTACTCTCACGCTTCTTCTCTGCCCAACTTTGAACAATTATATGTTACATTTTCTCTTTGCCCATTCAGTTACATCCCTCACTCAGCATGCACACCTACACACACTCACACACTCACTCTTACCATCTGCCCAGCTATTACACCATTCCTTCACATTGCTCACTCTCCCCCCTTAGCCAAACTCTGCACAATGTATGTTACATTTTCAGGGTCTGATCTATACTCATAACACAAGATAAGTCACGTAGTTTCTCTTAGGCTTGTAATGTCACACTGACCCATGCACATAGCTCTAAGTTGGTGAGGAGTCCCAGAGAGTAAACAATTGGCTGAACCTTGAGCAGTCAGTGTACATGCAGGAGAAATACTGCAAGGAACTATATCTCAATGTAAACAGCCTGGCCTTGATTTAACAATAAACAACACTTGGGAATTAGTCTTTGTGTATTTTCTGCAGGGGCAGTTTAGTTTGTTTTGAATTTGTTCTGAAGTCTAAAATTAGCTGTCTTTGAGACTGAAAATACTGCTACTTTCCTGTGTCAGTAAAGAAGAATATTCTAGTATTATTTCTATATATTAGAATTATATACCTTAAATAGAAATCATAACCTGACAATCCACAGCTATAAGTATGCCCAAAGTTGTAAAACACACTATCAGTGGGCTATGGAAGGAACTCCACAGCTGTTCTTTAGGGAGGTATAATGGTGGCACATGAAAAAACTACAGATAGAAACCAACCAGTTTCCACAGTCAGTGCCCCCAGAGCTTTGCCAGGTGGGGCTCCATCAAGGAATTATACCTCTGGTGGATGGACTTGTCAAACACTAGTTGTCACCTGCTGTATACTGCCGTGGCCCTCAGCAATCACCTCTTTGTTTTTGATCTCCTTTCCTACAGAGATAGTCAGGCCCCACTCCTGGTACAAGGCATCATGGACATGTGCAGTGCCAGGGGCGTAGCAGCTATTGGTACAGATGTTGACAGTGTGGCTATTTCCCCTTCTGAGTGCCTGAGTCAAGGATATCGGTTCTGCCGTTTGGGATGGTGTCCCTTGAGGCAGAGCGTGGGCCCAGATTACCTCAGCTACTTCTGCATATCTGAACCCATGACTGCCTCAGTTGGTGAACAGGGTCACACCTGTCTTCTGGGGGTGGGGCGGGTCTAGGAGATCTGGTCATCCATATTGCAGGTGGTTGATGACCTGGGCACAGTCATGGAACGGTTGTTCTTTGGAGTCAGGCAGGTGGGATGCTGAATTTAACACTGCAGAAGGAGAGAATCTGATCCTGAATGCATCTAAAAGGTGAGCCTGATGATGAGTGAGGCATATGTTTGACAGCCAGTGCTGGGGGACTCCCTGAAAGACCATCTCAGTGGAGTGAGGAGTGACAACTAAGTCCTGTCCCATGGCTAGTTTATCACTTTTCTTTAACAATGATGTGGTGGCAGCAATGGCCTGAGTGTGAGCTGGCCATCCTGTTGCAATGGGTCCGGGCATTTAGACAGATAGACCACAGGCCTTTTCCAGGGTTCAAGTCAGAATACCATTTGTCAGCCCATGTTGTTCATCCACAAACTAGTGGAAAGGTTTAGCAATGTCAGGTAGCCTGAGTGCTGGGGTGACATCAAGGCCACCTTGAGATTTCAGAATACCTACCTGCTCAGGGGACCATTTCCTCCTAGGCTCTGGTTTTGCTATTTCTTCAAAGTTAGGTATTTGTAATCTGTAGTATCCAACCATACCCAGGAATTCTCTTACTTATTGTTTATCCTGTGGCTCAGGGATATTCAAGATAGCTTGGATCAGGGTCCTGTTGCTACCCTCTAAGCAAAACCCCCAGGTAAGTTACCTTATTGGAATACAATTGGAGCTTTTTACAGACACATGATAGCCCAGTTGCTGCAGGAGCATTTCAATTACTTCCTCTGTAGTTTTCTTGCACTCTTTCAGGGTGTGTTCAGCAAGGAAGAGATCATCCACATAATGCAAGAGGGTGATGCTTGAGTGCTCTTGGATGTACTTAAGCACGTTCTCACTAAGCACTTCATCAAATAGAGTAGGGAAGTTCTTAAACCCCCATGATAGTTAAGGTCAAGTCAATTGACCACTGAACCCAGGGTCTGTCTATTCAAAGGCCAATAGAGGTTGGTTCATAAGTGCCTGAGGCAGAGACAAAAAGGCACATTTCAGGTCTAGAAGACTGTATAAGGTTCTTCCTGGATCCAATAGACTGAGCAAAGTTTTAGAGTTTGGTATAGTTGGATGGATAATTTCCACTCTCTTACTCACTTCCCTTAAGTCCTGAGTAGGATGATAGTCTCTGGTGTCTGACTTAATGACAGGGAATAGTGGAGTGAATGTTTCAAGATGGCTGGTGGGGGACCAAAACTCCTGTATCTCTAAGGCAGCTATTGTGCTTTCTAATGCCTGCCTTAGCTTCTCTCGAGATTGGATACCGCATTATCCTTATAAGAGAGGCTGAGCTTGAGAATTGTACAACAATTGGCAGGTGATGTGAAGCCAGTCTGGGGGAATTGGTCTCTGCCCTCACTCCAGGGAACTTTAGTATTATTTCTGTTAGGAGGGGGTCACACACTCCCAGCTCCTCATTATACTGTTCTGTCATTTTATATTCTTCTACTAAGGAGTAAGCACCAGGATAGATCAATATATGGATGCTTCAGGATGGCACCAAGTTTTTTCAACAAGTCTTTACCAATCAGGGGATATGTACAATCCAGCATGGCAAGAAAAGAACAAGAAACAGTACCTTGTCCAAGGTTCACTTCTTGGATTCCCTGTGGCCCCTTAGATGGTGGTTCTTCTCTAGTGGGAGGGGTCCAGGGGTTCAGTCAGCACAGAGTGGGCTGCACCAGTATCCTCCACGAACTAGAGAGATTTTTCCTGTGATCATGGACTCCCGAAGGCTCACTGGTCCATAGACCCAACCCTGTCAATCTGATCCTGTCAGATTGAGACTCTGTCCTCATTTTTCCTGTCTGCATGTGGGCACTCATTTTTATAATGTCCCATTTCTCTACCAAGTGCACATTGGTCCTTCTCCAGCCTAGCTTGAGGCTGATTTGTTTGACTGAGGTACTTTGTCTCTGAATGTGGCCACCAATATTCTAGTCAAACTCTTGTTTCTCTTCTCATCTGGATCTCTGTTGTTAAAGGTCTTCTGAGCTATTTCCAACAGTTGTGACCTATTCAGTCCCTCCAGCCCTTCTAATTTCTGTAACTTCTTGTGAATATCTGTGGTCAACTGGGTGACAAATCAATAATATTAAGAGTCTGCTGTTTTTCTGGGGCATCCAGAAAATGGGGGTAAACTCTCAGTAAACCATCTAGAGGTGATGCAGGAACCCATCAGTAGATTCACAATTTCCTGAATTTCCAACTAACCTTTGAGAGATTAGTTGGATGTCTGTCTGGGGCTCTCATTCCAGTCAGTAGGGACCAGCACTGGGTGTCTAGTATCTATTACCTTGATCAGTGTTAGGATACCAGTTTGGTAGGGTAGAGGGCAATATTCACTCAGCTTTTCTTTCTGCATTCACCTTGGTTACCCTAGGACCCACCACAGCCTTTCTGACTTCAGTCATGATTTGATTCTTCTCCTCAGTAGTAAAAAGGGTGCTTTGAAGCTGCTTACAATCCAGGTGAATTGATGGGCAAAGAATAGAGTTTCCAACAGTGTGGTGAGGCCTGAGGCTTCTAAGAGAAGGGAGGGTTATGGGTTTTCCAGTTATATAGATCACTGGTTGAAAAGAAAACATAAAAAAGAGGACTGGGCTCTGTTCTTCATTGACCCCTTCCACCAGAGGGGCTGGAAGTCTACTAGGGGTTCTTCTATAAGAGGGAGAATGGCTAGGGTCTGGTTTGGCTGGGGTGGAGGGTAATCCAGCTTGCTTTAAGTGTGTGAAGGGGAGGGATGGTTGAGATAGATTCCTGGGACTTCAGTACATGGTCCCATTCAGATAGTCAGGTCCTGAATTGGCTGGATACCTGGATTGTAAGGTGAGGGGAAATCCTCCTCTTCCTCTGCAGGGGTCAGAACAGAGAGTCCAGGCATTTTACTTAGGTTTTTACTCAGCTTCTGACTCATTGGCTTAGTGACTAGAACAGAGGATCTCTGTTTAAAGGCACAACATTTTAGCCACATAGCAGGGTTTGAGGAATGAAATGAATGATAAGGGGTGCTGGTGGTGGCTCTGGTTACTGGTGGAAAGGTCACAGTCACAACAGAACCCGGTTGCTTAGTAGCAGAGAGCTTTATTAGGGAGAAGGGGAGGAGGGATAAAAGGACCGGGCCTGGGGAGGAAAGAGAGAGAAAGATGGTGGGGTGGGGGGAGAGGGAACAGAGCAGAGAGAGGGTAGGGTCTGCGCCCAGCTTTTAAGGGCTCCCAGTAAGGAGCTATACCACGCATGCCCTGATTGCTTGACTACGCTGCTTGCACATAGTCAGCAGTACATTCTGATGACATAAGACGCAGGACCCTTTGCTTAACTCCTGAACTGCACATGTGCAGTCATGTAGGTGGAGTGAGGGCAGAATTCTAACAAGGAGAAGAAGAGCCAGTGGTTGATGTAAAGAAACTGACCAGGGTGGCCAGGATTTCCTGGGACCACTTTCCAGAATTTCTTGGCAGTTTGAGGGTCAAAGGACCTACATATGGTCATCTCACATTCAAAGTGGGTCATTCTAGCCCACAGAGAGTGCACAGCTTTCTAGATGACATCTCAACTCTGTAGTCCGCCTGGCACAACTACCGGAAGTGTTGCAGCATGCAACTCTGGAGTCCCATTTCTGCAACAAAACTTATAAGCACACCAGAAAACACAAATCCACCAGAAACAAACAAACAACATGAAAAGACAGTTTTCCCACAGCCAGAGGCCAGAGAAACACAAGTGTAAGATGGCCACCTTCACTCAAATGCCCAAATTAGGAGACAAGAGGGTGTCTCCTGCTCTGTCCCTGGAGATTGGGTCTACGCTTGTGTCTGATCTCTCCAGTGTCTCCCCAGATGTCTGGACTTCCAGGGCAGCTGCCTGACCAGTCCTGTCTTAAGCATGCATCTGCTGGCCTTTCCAGGTGTCTGGAGGAACAAGTGCTGATCAGTCCTGTTTTAAGCACATGCTTCAACTGACCTTTCTTATTTTTGTTTTTGTTTCCATTTACAAATTTGCAGCGGTTGCAGACTTGGGCTCCCCCAGGCCCCTAAGTGCACATATTTGCTTGCTACAGTCTAGGACTGCTTATCCCTGGGCCTCCGAGCTGTGGCACTTCCTCCTGTCTATGGCCTGACACTTTATTTTATGGCAGTAGTGGTCTCAGGCTCCCTCAGGTCTTCAAGGTGGCCTCGAACTTTCTGCTACTTAGGGCCTATCCCTGAGTCTGGGGTCCCACAAAATCTCACTGGGGCCTCCAAAAATATTTTTGGAGTTCAAGACTCAATATTTATTATAACTAGCCAAATTTATAATAACTGCTAGCAGGGTCATGGCCTCTAAGCCAAACCAGAGACATGCTGCACTGAAGTGGGTAGAGGAAAGGTTCCAGGTGCAAACCCCAATTGCTCCACTTCTATGGAATGTGAGGAACTGCCTCATTCCCTTGGTTACGTGAAGAAACACCACATTCCCCTTGCCCACAGTGATAAGTGAGTGTACAGAAGCCAGGGCAAGTGTTTAATCATTTCACAACAGTTATACAGCTCTGAGGCAGGGGAAAGGGGTCAGGATTTTCAGGAATTTAGGTCAAAGGCCAACGACTACTAAAGTGGGTGCCTGGTACAAAACAGAGTTTCTTTAGTCATCACACAGCATAAGTATCACTGGGGAGAGCCAGTGCCATCCAGAATAACTAGCCCATGTATCAAGCGGACATCTAACATGTCTTTTTACCATAGTGTACTCCAAACATTGAAGAACATCCAATAGCCATCAGCACATATTTTCCTGGTAGCTATTTTTAAATTCCCACAGACATTGGCTTTAGGGTGCTCTCTTGGCACCCTAAAGCAGTGACATGCAAAGGCATCAAGTATTTGTCAGTTTGAAAAGCCACTTACCAAGGGCTCATTTGGGAATTATCATCCCAGCACTGGGTTATATACTATGAAAGGCATGGCCACACTCAGCAGGAGTTTGTTGTCCAGCTAATGCCTCTCAAATGGGGATTATGAAATCAAGTTATGGTTCATGACCAGATTAAAAAGTAGCACAGCTGAAAATATCAGTGTGTTTTCAGTTTGGGAAATTTATATTATTTTTATCAGTCTTCCAGTATTTTGTGTGTGCATATTATACATGCATATCATATGTACGCATAATCAAGTAAAAGATTGTTATCATGGAGCTGGATGTCAAAACACTTTGACAAATGCCAACTGTGAAATGAAAACACATTACAAATCTACCAAGAATAAGCTGCTCAGAGCCATGTTTTAATTTGTAGGACTATCATAACATGGTGCTCTAAACTGGGCAGCTTGAACATAGAAACTGCGTCAAGGTACTGGAAACCAGAAGGCGAAGATCAAGGCAGTAGCAGCTGATTTCCTATGAGGGATGTGAGGGATACTCTGCCCATACCTCTTGCCTGACTTCTGAAACTTGCTGGAAACCACAAATGTTCTTTGGTAGAGGCATCACCTCAACCTGTGCCCCATTGCACGCAATGTGTATGTCTCTCTGTATGCCCAGATTCCTCCTTTTATAAGTAAACCAGTCCTATGGTTACCCCAGTGACTTCATTTGAACTTGATGCTCTCTACATAGACATCATTTATAAATGGTGGTTTACTGCTTCAGGGTATCTTTTTAGGAGGAAACAAATTTCCTCATAGCAATCATAATGGTCATCACTTTAAAATCCTGTGTGCTGGGCTTTGTACTAAGTACAGTATTAGTGTCTATAGCCACTCTTACAAGTAAATTTGTTATGTCAATTTTACACAATCATAAAGGCCTAGAGAGATTCACCATTACAATTTGGGTCTGTTTTACTTCAAAGCCTGTATTTTTTCTACTCTGTTGGTTTCTGGAAGGTTCAAGTTGGTAGGGATCTCAGAGGCCATCTGGTACAATCCCTTCTTTTCATAGTTAGTGGGCCAAAAGGAAAAAAAAAAAACACACACACTATTTGTAAAAATCTGGTGTGTTTTCTACATTCCAGGGAAACAATTAAATTGTCCTTTGGGAAATAGTTTTTCTTGGGGACAGTCTGAAATGGCCTACAAATACTTTTTAAAAATCCCCTACCATCCTCTTGAAGGTAGAGAGCTTGGATGCTGCGGTTCCCCGAAGAGAGAGAAGAAACACATAGATGTTGAGCCTGTTGTCTCTGATCACCCATGTAGTGTAGCGGTAGCGCCTGCGTTACCACCACCCGTTCACTATGTCCAAGTGAGGGGCTGTGGATTAAAAAAATAGAGACAAGAAACAGCGTGTCATTCGCCACAGCAGAATGCCGAATGCCATTTATTGAAGGAGGGAGGAAATCTTAGATACAGGCTTACAGCACAATGGAGGATCCCCGGAGGGCAGAAGTTCACTATCCAATGCTCTACATTCTTGCATCTAAGCCGTTTACACCAAATGCAGGATACACAAACAAAGATACACAAACAAAGAACCTCCAGTGAGCCTTCAGGGAGGAGGAACCGGCAGGGAATCAGCATAGGGAGGACAACATCTGGTCAAGGTCAGCAAGCAGGCAACAGTTTACTCAAAATGGGAGAGCCAGGGCCCTACACACCCGGCTTATACAGACAGATCATATGTATGTGATTCAGTAGGGTCTCAAGAGCAATCATAAGTATGTATGAAAGACGTGTGTGTGTGTGTGTGTGTGTGTGTGTGTGTGTGTGTGTGAGAGAGAGAGAGAGAGAGAGAGAGAGACAGAGAGAGACACAGAGAGAGACACAGAGAGAGAGAGATTGCGATCTCCAACTGTAGGAGGAGAACAGGTTCTGAAGACAGACCCAGCTTCCTTCTCCCCCCACCCCTTTTCTCTCTCATTTTGAACTTGGGAATATTTAATTTTCTTGAAATTTTATTTCTTTAGGAATTTCAGATTAGGAAAACAGTGAAGATTACATACCACTCACAGCATACTTCAGAGAGTCATGGTTTAAGTGAAACAAAATAATGCACACAAGAGTGAGCAACATGGTGCTCTGTGGACAGCCATCTTATCTGATTTGTACCTTTATCATTTTGGCCTTGGTTTAGACAGTTAGCCCTTAGTAACTGTCACAGATTCTATAAATGTTTACTGAGCATCCATTGTGGGCACGGGGTGTTCACCTGGAGCACAGCCAGGAATCTGCTCTCTTATGATGCATTTCCTGGCAGGATACCAGGAAAAGGGCATCCAGATAAACAGACAATGAAAAGAGTATCTGGTGGTGGGAGGGATTTGAGATAATCTTAATAATTCCCCTAAAGGAGCTATCATGAGCTTTTGGTCTATTCATTAGCATGGTCAGGGAAGACACCTTCAGGAAAAAGACCTAAAGGAAGAGCCTGCTGCTAAAAGCAGCAGGGGCAGGGTGCTAGTTGTTCAGGTGGAGTTGGGATTGGGATGGCAGTTGACAGTCTTGGAGGAGGAGAGTCAGTCTTCTAGGAATTGTTGCTGTTTCAGAAGAGGAGGCTGATCTGATGCAGAGGTTATAGGGGTGGATATTGCCCTGGGGTGATGGTGGGAAGCAGTCTCTGGGGTAAGGATGTGTTTGGAAACTGATGATGTAGAGAAAAGGATTAGTCCTGGATTTCTACAAGCATAAGATTCTGGTCTTATTTACTGAGTTGTAGAAATCTAACCATGAAACAGGTTTTTGAGTGGGAAACCCAAGCCTCATGAGGTCAATATGCAGGATACTTATTTGATACCCCAGGAGCTCCATATCTCATGGAAGCAGGATTGGAAGTTACTGCCATGCGGTGCTGGAGTAGGAGTGCAGACAGAGACGGGCCCAGGACAGCCTCTCCTCAAAGCTGTGGCCAGACAGCTCCCTGTGTTTTCATCTTGCTCTTTCTCCTCTCGTCATTATGCCAGGACTCTTAGTGATGATGCCATCAATTAACAGAGAAGGGTAAGTTCTATGCAGCCCAGCTTCCCCTCCCTTCTAATAGAACCATTTTTGCTTTTGGTCTTGGAGGCACACAAGGCACTGAGTGAAATATTCACCCATTGTGGGCACACACAAGTGAATAATGTCCTTCATCTATCCTAAGAGAGTAATGAAAAGGACACCTGTCCCTGCACCGTGAGTTTCAGGCAGTGCTTACTTGCCAAGACTGGCCTCACTGCTGAACAAGATTTAATTGTCTGGGCTCAAGGTAGTTTTGATTTTCATATGTCACTCAAAGGGAAGCCAGGAGCAACTCCATGTCACTTTTAGACAAATGAGAGCAATAAAATGTAACCTGCTGTTACCATTTGTGCATTTGTGATTTAGGCTCCATATGTTAATTTCTACTTTATCACAACGCCCTCATCCCTGCACCTCTGGGCTAAAGTATGCACACCGCTCACAAAAGAGCAGTTTGGCAGCCAGCCAGTCTTCCCCATCACCCTTCACAGGAACCCACTTGTGTTAGCAGGTGACCTGCCTTCTGACAGCTGAGAGGGTCCACATACTGGATTCCAAGTGAACCGTGCCCAAAGGGAAATGTGTGATTCAGGGACCTTGTAAGACTCAGGTTTTTTTGCTGTTGTGGGTCTTTCTTCTTCTTCTTCTTCTTCTTCTTCTTCTTCTTCTTCTTCTTCTTCTTCTTCT
>CABHPH010160728.1:0-10176 GCA_902168325.1 Peromyscus nudipes | reverse complement strand
CCTCTTCCTCCTCCTTCTCCTCCTTCTTTTGTTATAGTTAAACATAGGGTCCCTTGAAACCATCCACTCTTGTTTTTTTACTCTCATTTATTTACTCGTAAGCATGTATGTATGTGTGTGTGTGCATGGGGAGGTCATAGAACAACTTGTGGGAATGGGTTCTTTCCTTCCACCATGTAGGCTTTGGGGATTGAACTCAGGTCATCAGTCCTTTACTGGCTGATTCATCTTTCCTGTCCAACTTGTTGCATCTTAATAATCAATTTACATTGCATAAAAGGGAAATAGGAATCAATGTACCATTAACATATAACAACAACAAAACAATACCAATAGTACTAAATGTAAGCATAATGAAACAATACTTATCACATGTCTAATTTTTTTCAGTACAATTCAAACATATTGTTAATTTATCTACTGATATCACTGTGAAGGAAGTCTATTATAATGCTTATCTAAGGAAGTTGAATGATATGTGAAGACTTACAAGTGAGCTGCCCCTGGAGGTATGCCTTATGAAGCAGAATTTACCATGGAGATTTCTGCATGGAGGTAGGTCTTTGGGAGTGATCCCAAGTCAACATGGTGGGTGTGGGCCAAGGAGAGGTCATCAGGCTGCTCAGAAGACTCAACAGAGGTATCTGTCAGCCCCACAGGGGAACTCTGGGGCCAAGGATGCTCCTTTACTTTTCCCAGAACTGGGACAGATGGCTTTGCCTTTATCCCATGAAAGTTTCTCCCGGAAGGTGCTGTGACCTTGGAGAAGTAGCCCTTTGCTGCACAGCATAGTTTTAGGAGAAGGCTGGCTGCCTGAGGTCAACTGGCAACACTCCCCACACCTGGGCCATCAGTCCTCTTCAGTTCTGAAATGGTATCTGGCTGGAAGGCACTCTGAATGCACTACACAAGTAGAACTGGGATTCAAATTTCATATGTCCAGCCTCAAAGTTTGGGTCCTCGAACACTTTGCTAAGTAGCCCTAACACATCTAATAGCACAGTTAGAAACACTTCCAGAAGGAGATGAGAAAGGTCACATTAAATGATGCTGATGCAGTTTACTGTTCATGTAGGTAACATCCTAGGCAGAAAGCTCAACTAAGCATGAATGTTCTTTAAGAAGCATGTGACAGAAACTGATTGACTGGCTTTACCAATTGGCTTTACCTGAGTGTCTCAAGGAAACACTTGACCATGAGCAACTGGAATTGTTGTACCCAGAGTCTCCCAAAGACCACCAAGAGATCAAATCTGATGCAAAAGCGAAGAGTCTTTTTATTGCGAGTTAACTTGGGACTCTCTGTCTGTCTGATACAGCAGCAGAGCAGGAGAGACCCTGAGTAGCAATGGGGCAAGGTTTTTAAAGCAAGGAGAGTTTGGGATCTACAGACTACATAGGAACAGACTCAGATTGGTTTATTCGAGTGGCAATCTTGTTAGTAATTTTTGATTGGCTAGGGTTAGTTGGGGGTTACAGTTCTTCATTTTAGGGCAGGCCTGGACAAGTCCCAGGCTTTGTCCTTGAGCTGCCGTGGAGGCTGGCTGGCCTAGCACATTCACATTGACCCATGCATATACCTCTAAGCTGTTTAGGGGTCCCAGACAGTAAACAATTGGCTGAACCTTGATCTGTCAGAGTACATGCAGAAAGGGAGCTACTGCAAGGACTATGTCTTTTGTTCATGGCCCTCCCAGAAATTGCTTGCTCAAGTCTCAGGAAACTGAAATTGAGGCCTAATCTCTGAGAGAAGACTGAGCAGCCTGTTATGGCGTTCACCTGGTCCTTTCAGGAGACTGAATGCTGCAAGGTCCCCTCCTCTACCCAGGCTTATCTGAAATAGTGGGAAAAACATCAGAACCACCAGAGACTATTTCCAACCATGTATTGTCCCTAAATAAAAATCCCTGGAGAAAGGACACATAGTCTGAGCTCAGTACTGTTCTGAGCGGTCTCTAAAATGTTCAGATGTTGAAGGTGAGGTCCCTCTGTGTGTTCAAGGTGGGGATATTGGAAAGCAATTAACTTATGAGGGTGTAGACTTGTTATGGATTAGTGTATTACAGGCTACTGAGGACACGATGGAAATATTAGAAATAGGTCTTGGAGGAACTGAATTCTTGGAGGTGTTACATTGGGGACCCCATCTCTGAGCATTATCTTCTCAGCCACCACAAGGACAACACTGACCTGCCACATGCATCCATCCATGTTTTGTCTCACAACAGGCCCCCAAAACAGCAGAGCTGAATCATGGGCAGAAATCTCCAAAACCATGAGCCCGATGAATCTTTCGTTCTTTAGAACTGTTTCTCTTAAGCATTTCGGCATGATGATAAGAGCTAACATACTCACCAGATAGCAGGGTATTCTTAACTTGGTCTAACTGCTTCATGTAAATGAGGAGTAGTCTTTCTTCACATTTGAACGGTTCCATAGTGTCAGAATGAGAGTTAGCCCAATGCTATCTCCCGAATGCCATCACACCCAGTATCTCTGTCCTTATACGGTCTTTGGTATAAAGTTCTTAGACACTTGTGCATCAGGGAGAAGCTGTTGAAGAGTCCTGAAGTACCATTTTTGGTTTTAATGGATGCCGTGGGATGCTTTCCAGTTATGTCTGCGTATCATCTCCCAAGCCCTTAAGTGTTTGGAGAACATTTTTCACTTCCCACTCTGCCTGTGTCTTGTGCCAGGGCAGAGGCAGGGCTTCTGGGAAGGTCCAGCCTTTCCTATAAAGCAAAGACTGAATGGTCTTGAGCTATTTTCACCTCCTGCTTCAACTTCCTGCCCGACAACAGCCAGTGTTTCTGTGTTCCCATACTCATCTCTGTCCACAATGCTGATTTTCCTACCCTTCTCACCATCCTCTACTGGTAACTTAGAGTCCGTCTGCAGACCTCACAGGGCCAGTAAGAGTCACGAGACATTTTTTCCTTTGTTTTTGTTTTCACTGCAGAGAAAACCGAGTCTCAGAGGAAATGTATGCTGTCTAGTTAGTAGACAGTAGAACAAGGGATTGATCTCAAATATGTCAGTCTTATGATTTACTTTTCACTAGAAAATTTTATTTGTTCATTCACTTATTTGTTTGTTTGTTTATTTTGAGTCAGGGTCTCACTATGTAGTCCAGGCTGGCCTAGAACTCATCATCCTCTTGCCTCAGCCTCCTAGGTGCTGGGGTTATAAGCACATACTGCCATTCTTGGTTTGTTCTTAAAGTCTATATTCTTAAAGATCTATATCCCTTAGTGGCTGCATACCTTAAAGGAAAAAATAACAAAAGAAACATCTGTCTGTCTTGTCTACAGTAACACAGCTGTCTTGCCCCACCTTTCCTGCCTTTTTTCTTGTCAAGGATTTGAATCTATGTCATGGCTCTGCATCCTGGCTTTTCCTGCCTGGGTTCCGGTCTTGGAGTGGTTAATGGGGATGGCCACCCCGGCAGTTCTGGTTAAGTGGGACTGGCCACCCTGGCATTTCTGATTAAGTGGAGATGGCTACCCCTGGCAGTTCTGAGAGCTCAGAAGAGCTTCCAAGCAGGCCTACCTTCTCTCCCAGTTAGGAATCTGGGCATTCTTGCGTGTGAGCTCTTAAAGAGGATGCAGAAGCCTGGAGGATCCTGTGAGCATGTTCTCTAGGAGCTTGTTGCCAGAGTGTATTTAGCTGAGGGCTTTTGGGTCTTAGGCACATTGCTACATAGCTGAAAGAGTCTAAGAATGCATGTGCTCAAGAATGAATGTAAGGAAAGACCTGAACTGAAGAGGATTCTCAGGCATTGTTTCAAGCTGGGTGGAGGGAGCTGAGGTGGAGACAGACAGTTATACATATTAGAGAAACATTCATAAGGAAGACTGTGAAGGTGCTTTAATTGTCAACTTGTTATAACCTACAATCCCCCGGGAAGAGAATCCCAGTGAGGGATTATCTGCATCATGTTGGCCTGTGAGCATCCCTGGAGGGGATTATCTAGATGTGCCTTAAGTGAAGGAAAACTTACCTAAATGTGGGTGGCACCTTCCGATAGTAGCCCAGATAAAAGGAAAAGAAAAAAGGAAAGCTTTGCCCCTCCCTCTTTTGGAGGGGGTCACTTAGCCTTCAGCCTTACTGGCAAGTTTGTGTACACATTGCTACTGCTGCTACTGATTCCATTGCTGATGTTAAAACCAACTTCTTTGAGTTTGCAGCAGGGACTGAAGATCAGGGGCTTTCCAGGAATCCTTCAGGCTTTCAGCATCAGATTGGGAATGTGCATTCAGCCTCATGGTTCTCAACATCTTCACTATGAGATGGTCATTATTGGAATACTCCAATTGTATTGTGTAAGCCAATCTAATAAATCCTCCTTTAATAAATACTCGTTATATTAGTTCTATTTTTCTAGGGAACCCTGACTCATACAAAGATCTTACTGAGTTGTTAGATCTTAGGGCTGATTAAAAGAAAAATAGGAGAGGGTTTAGTCTTGGTTTAGATATGGTTTGTGGTTTAGGCAGTTAGATTATCCTGTCCTAGGATATCCAACCAAGGAGGGAGTTGACTGCCCAGTCTGGGACATGTAGAGTGTGGGAAATCTGTGGACTATCCAGGTTGTTCTGGTTCGAGTCTAAAATGCCCTTATGATAAGACTTACATGTTTGAATACTTGCTCCATAGCTAGTGGCTCTGTTTTCAAGGTCGTGGAATCTTCAGGATATAGGGCATAGCTGGAAAGAACAAGTGAGCTAAAAGTGAGCCCTTGGGTGATATTATCCTTGGCTGCTTCATGCTAACTCTTGGTCAGTCCCATTACGTGACTAGCGGTACAGAGTAACTTTTGTTGCCACGTGCTGTGGGATGTCCTGTATGCTGTGAATGTATGTTGCTATGACTGATTGATAAATAAAACGCTGATTAGCCAGGAGCCAGGCAGGAAGGATAGTGTAGGCGGGACAAGGAGAGAAGGGAATGTTGGGTGGAAGAAGGCTGAGCCAGGAGATGCCAGCCTGCCATCTAGGGAGCAGCATGTAAAGGCAACAGGTAAAGCCACGGAACACGTGGCAACATATAGATGAACAGAAATGGGCTGAGTTTAAGTGTAAGAGCTAGTCAGTGGTAGGCCTGAGCTAATGGCTGAGCAGTTTAATTAATATAAGCTTCTGGGTGATTATTTTATAAGTGGCTGCAGGGTCCATGGGGCTGGGCAGGACTGGAGAAAACTCCAACTATAGCCATGCTTTCCTCCCATGGTGGATTTCAGTCTCTGTGAAGCTGGAGTCCAGAATAAACATCTCTTCCCTTAGTTGTTTCTGCCAAAAATGTGCTGCTGCAACCACAAATACATAGTGCACAGTTCAAGTTCCCAGTGGAGCACAGGGGCCAGGCACTTTGTAGACAGGTCTGGGGTTTGACGGATTTGTGGGGAATCCGTGTTGAGATGAGATGAATTTGTCTAGTGGAGTGTGTGGAAGTAGGAGAGGACAGAACCCTCACCACAAGCATTTAAGTAAAGATAAAAGGGAATATTAGAGGACAGCATCATCAGAGATAAAAAGTCTCACAGAAGCAGTTATGAAATCACAAGGCTCTTTCAGGCCAGCACACACATTTTGGTAGAAGAGATATTTTATCATCTCCTTCCAGATTCATAATCTTATATAAATTGGATACTGACAATTTTTACGGTAAAGGTGAAGGCCTTAAAATTTACATGATGAATTTTCCATCATGTCTTCCTGCATGCTTTGCATTAAATGCCAATGTAATTCTCTCACATTTCTTTCATGAAATCACAGAATTTCATGAGTGGAAAAATCACATCAGAGATACTTGGAGTCTTTGACTTTCCTGGAAGTGAATCCAGATGGGACTGTAAAATCTCTTTCAAGCCCAGTCCTCAGAGGAGCCTATGGCTTATAGCGAAGCTCTTTGTGCAAGCTGCCCAGAGCCAGAGTCTCCAGGTTCTAGCCTGCAGTTATTTAACTGTGGAACACAGTGCTTTTCCCAAATAAAACTGTTCCTCTGAAAGATTCATATCCTTTTCTTCTTTGCGTAGTCAGAAATCATTAGGGAAGACATTGTGGGTGCTGGAGAGACGGCTTGGTGCTTATGAACACATACACTCAGAGTTGGGTTCTAGCACCCACATCAGATGGTTCACAACTATTTCTAACTCTGGCTTCAGGAGATGCAATGTCTTCTTCTGGTATCTGGGGGCATCTGCATTCATGTGCACATATCTGCACACATACACACACTCATGCACACGTACACTCACAAGCATACACATGCATGCATACACATATATACAAATAAGAACTAAAAGAAGGAAAGACACAGATTGAATCATATTTCAACATCATGCTTTTTCTAAAATATAAAAATGTAGCACATTTGATAAGGAAAGGGACATCTGTCATCTAATTTCCTGGTTAATTTGAAAACGGACTAGCATAAATCTGTAACGTATGTGCAGTGGCTTTGGGAACAGCATTGAAAGGTTAACAATCTCATTTTCCTCCTTCCTAGCCTTGTCAGCAGGAATGGAGGGAGACACTGTGCTCATGTGAGAGGCTACCTGTGGAAAACCAACCCAGTTAACAGTTGGTGGAGTGTCACCTCAAAAGATTTAGACACTGATACTTAATTTCTATTTAATTGAGGAAATTTCTAAAGCTTATTAACATAAAAATTGGATCTTCACAAAACTCCTACAGCTTTCTACACCATTCACTAGAAAGAACAGAAAAACATGGTGATAGGGATTCACAATACCCTGCAGGTGGTTGTGCATGCCCAGTGGACCTAGACACTTCCGCCTAGCCATTTCCAGGTCAAAATAGCCATTTCCGGGTCAAAACGTCTCGCGTGACCAGGGCCCCGTGACTTTGCGTGGTTGCATAACGTGTGAGCGCAACTATGTGATCTATGCGCATGCATGGAATAGCCACACGGGCCTGTGTGCGCAGGCACAGCCTAGCCTTTATAAGACGGCGCCATATTCCCGCCTTCATCTCTTTATTCACGTGTGTTTTCACAGGCCTGTCACATCTGTCTCTCTTTCCTATCTTAATAAAACTCTTGTTAGTGGATTCTGTCATGTTTCGTGACATTTCCTCGCAGGGTAAGAGCGCCGCAAATAACTAACACATGGGGTGAATAGTGTCAAGTTAAGACCAAGAGGCTCCCCTAAGGTCATGCTTTAACTTGACAAGCAGGAGCAAAAATGACAGGAAGAGTGCCTGGCTGGTGAGCCTACCTGGTGTTTGGGACACAAGGCTGAGGGTAACAGCAAGGACCAGTCTGGGAGTGCACAGCCAGTCATCTATAGCTGCTATAGTCAATTAACGAAGCTGAGTAGTTGACTTACCCCAAAAAGACTTTGTCTGGTACCCTCTCACATGAGAACACTGTCTCTTTCCATTCCCAGCTCATCGTCTGGAGAAACAGAGTCACACTGAAGAGGAAAGATGCAGATGTCTGCAGCCTGCTGGGAAGACAAATTTCCAGTTGGGAAGGAGACTTGCAACTTGGGCTCGCTGTAAAGTAACCTCATAGGAGAGTGAATTCAGGGCTTGAAGGTGTACGTAAAATTGAAATTGGAATTGGTGAGAAATAGGGGAACAGGCTCTGAACTAGACTTTCTGCAGCAGTAAAAAATCTAGAGGTATAACTGACCTGTGCTTCTAGAACTGTGTGACTAGAATCTGGCAGGAGGGTTGTGTCTCCCCACTCAATATGCTGCTTACCTGTGAGATACCAGGAGGCATCCTGCTGCAGCGAGCTGCATCTGAATTCTGGCTGGCCCTGGCCAGGTGAGTGTGGAGGTCACCAGCAGGAAACTCAACAAGAAGGGCGGCAGCAGAGTAGTGCCAGGAGACCATAGAGGCAAGGGTGCCTCTCGGAGGAAGAGCAGCCCGGTGTTGGTTTGTGTGACCTTGTGCCTCTCTCATTTTGCTGGTGGCTTTTAGGAATGCCAACCTTTGACCCAGCATGTTTTTGTGAGTCACTATGACCGCTTCAGTTCTAGCCACTTCAACTTTCATTGTGGGGCGGCTGTGTATACTGAGACTCTGCATACTGAGACTGAGAAAGACGACGGTGTATTTCGGTAATCTCAGCCTTGCGGAAGAGGGAGAGAGGAGGGAGAGGTGGGCACACCATGAGTTTAAACTCAGCCTAGGTGACACAGCCCAAAACAACCCCAACCAAGCAAGCAACCAACAAAAAGCATGGCTTAACTGGACATGTGCTGTGGAGATTCAGTGCATAGGCATTGGGAAGTCACCCGGAGTGTAAGGCAGAGATGTTAATTGGGGATATGGCTTCTGTCTTTCTTTGCAGAGATTGAAAGACCCTGCCAGCTAAGCAGCTTGCTAAGTACTGCCCACCCTAAGGCTGCATCCTGTTATTTGTGCTGGATTTCAAAATCACCCTGTGGCTTGGTGAATATCTGGCTGAGGCGATTTAGTGAACTCAGAAAAAAAAATGTATTTCATTTTGTCTTGAGGGGAATTTAGATTCTGTCTGCTTGGGTGGTCCCTGTATTTCATTAGTCACTCCAGTAAGTATTCCGTGACACTGACAAAGAAACAAGACACATTACAACCTAGCACATCCTTAAAACCTGGTTGGGCTCATGGAAGCTAGGTTCATAAGAGCAAGCACCAGAACCCGTGTGTATGCTCTCTAAAGACATAGCATACTTATATTACAATGTGTTGCTACTTAAAAAGAAGCATTTTTAGGTGGTGACAACAGGGATTCCATAAAAACATTAATTTTCAGATCTAATGAGTAAACTTGGGCCTCAACTAGAAAATGTTTCAGATATGTGGCCACTTGGGGGCGCTGTTGAAGGCTGATTCAGCTTCCTAGACATAATTGGACTTGGTCAGGAGATTAACTGCACAGTGTTAAATTAGTTATAGATAAAGCTAAGTAATGTTGCTTAAATCCCCACATGGGGGATTTGACTCACAAAAAAATACTACAAACCAGTTTGTAAAATCTTAAGTGCTGCTTTATAGTAGTATTTGGAAGTTGGTCACTGATTCCAGGCGCTCACTTATAATCTGTTTTATCACTAAATTCAGTCACTGACGGTGGTCTCCTTTCCCTGCCTGACTCACTTCTTTCCCCCTTTACTTTTTTTGTCTCATTATTTATGTAGCTGAATCCTGTGCTGGGAATTACTGCAAGTAACTGCTAAAGCCAGGAATCTAATCTAATAAGACAAGTTATTTGTAAAAGACCAGCATTATAAGCGGAACAAATTGAGTTTATATTTAGTTCCAGGCCAAGAAATTGAAGAGTAATGGACAGGCATTTGTTTGAGTAGACAGTTTGTTTTACATGAAATAAACAAAGCCCTTGAAGTTATAGTGCAATTTGTGTTCCTGTGTTCTGTGCACATTTAGTTGGGGATCTGTCACCATGGAAAGCAACGTGTTGGCATTGGTCTGAGCCAGGCTCGCTTCTTGGCTGTGCTACTTACCAGCTGTGTGACCTTGGGAAAGTCAATTAACCAGCCACTAGCTGCAGTGCTTACCAGTGTGGCAGTGAGGATTCAGTGAACTGACATGCACAGGGGCTTTCAGGCATGCTCGGGACACCTATCTGGAACTTCTGTGTAGGAAAAGATGAGGCTTCCTAAGTGTATTCTAGGAGGATTTACTTTAGCAACAACAACAACAACAACAACAACAACAACAACAACAACAACAACAAATGACTGTTGGGGTTTAGTGCTGAAATGAACTTGGGAGCCAATGTATTATAGAGATTCAGAGCAGCAGCCTTGGAAGATTACTGGGGCCACTTGCTAGTGGTGTGTTCTGTGTACCCAGCATTCAGGGGCAACATGAGGAGGCAGGGTTCAAACTTTGTCCTTGTTGGAGGGAATGTGTGTGAGGGGGTGAGGGAATGAGCCTTAAGTGGGTTCTAGTTTGTCCACCTTGTTGTTCGGCTCGGGCTAAGTAAATTCTCTGAACCACGTGTGTCACCATTGCTGGCTGAGCAATAAGAGGCCTGCGAGACCCTGTCGATGTTCTTGGCACAGCCAACTCGGGCTGCTGCCCTTGGTCCTTGCACAGAAACTAAGCTCTGTGAATCACATCAAGGCTGAGCAAGAAGTGGCCTTGCAGCAGGACTGACATCCTTTCAAAATGGGTCCCGCCTTTCCACACTGTCTCCATC